>JAOWLH010000001.1:3097500-3270000 GCA_027405865.1 Salix purpurea | reverse complement strand
TGATGATCGGCCACACAATTACAAATAACCGATTAAAACACATTTACAAATTTAATTTTTTTTATTTGTAGAATAATGTCTATTTTTGTCCATGTATATATAAGTGTACTTAACACAATAATACTAATAATAATAATAACAATAATAATAATAATAATAATAATAATAATAACAATGATAATAACAATAATAATAATAATAACAATAATAATAACAATAATAACAATAATAATAACAATAATAATGATAACAATAATAATAATAACAATAATAATAATAATAATAATAATAATAATAACAATTATTTTAGTTAGTAACTCTTTTGTTAATATTTTTTTTTACTCTTCATAATTTAATAATTTCTATTGTTTTGACAGTAATGGTGTTAATTTTTTATATATATATTTTTAGTCTTTCGCCTAAGAATATATATAGAGAAAAGAAAACATGACCTAGGATTTTTTTAATATAAAAAATTAATATAAGTACTCTGAGATACATTTAATATAGTTATATAATAGTAAATGATCGGTCACACAATTACAAATAACCGATTAAAACACATTCACAAATTGATCAATAAACTACAACAAAAAAAATATCACACCAAACAATCAAATAATTCACCATACAAATGGATACAAAAAATATTTCCATAACCAGTAAACACAACTGAATAAAGAAAAATTAGATGATCGACCACACAATTACAACAAAACCAACCACCAACAAATTCTCAATTGACTACAGCGAACACAAATCTCTAATCAATATAATCTATTACATTTTTTCGACCAACTGATTATATAATTATCAATCCAATTAAAACACACCAGATAATCAAAACATTGAAATTTTGCAATCTATGAGTTAATTAAATCGACACATAATTCACATCCAAACTGTGATTAAATTATTCTCCAAGCCAGTAAAATAATGTCAACAACCAACCAGATCAATGCAAACAAAAAATAATCTATCTTTAATAGATTTCAGCGATTATAATATTGCTATTAACCAGTTAACTGCTTAGTAACTGTTAAAAAATATTTAACCATCAACACATTCAGTTCAAGACAAAAAAAAATCATCTTTCATTCATTTTATTGATTACAGATTTACATCAACCAATTAAATAACCATCAAAACAATTAATACATACTAAATAATTAATCAATTATGGTCTTGCAATACTCAAATTACAATTCGCTGATCTTTTATAAATTTTATCGCTTATAATTTTTAAATTTCTAAATTGAATTATTATCTGAGTATTTGATCTTATAACAATAATCAACTAATTCAATACATAAAAAAAATTATAGCATGATTTAAAATTTACAATTCTCTATTTATCAACTAAAAAATTTTTTGTTTACCACATAAATAATCAGTTTGCTATATATAAAAAGCCCGGCACAACGCGCGGGCTAATTTTGCTAGTACATATATATATATAAACTGTTTCTCGTACGACCGTGAGCATAGAATACATAACAGGGAATAGTGTAGCCGAAAAGGGCGGGCTTAGCAACTGTGAAGTAAGTCCATATAATATTTTAGAAATAGAAAAAAAAAAAGCTAGATAAATTATTGTTTTTTTAATATACACGGTGAAGAAGTGCTGAGAGTTATTTCTTATGGAAAAGAGTCAAACATCTGGGCAACTCGTCAAAATTAACTAGATACACGTGGCAATAAACCATTTTAGATTGTTTCTTAAGATTTAATCAGAGATGCTGGAGAAAGATCTCAAATCGTAAGGAAAATCTGAGTAGGATTGAAGCGAAATATCAAAATATAATGATAAAATTACTTTTTGTTGAGATTTAAATTACAAATTGTCCTAAGGTCTCTCCAGAGAAAAATGTAAGCTTAAATATTTCAAGGGATGTATGGAAATTATATAGGAAATTAGGTCTAATTTATGATTTTTAACTGATTTAGTCTTTATATCCTTTCAATTTTTTTTTTATTGGAGTTTCCTAAATTTGTTTTTTAATCAAAACTATGGTTAAAAAGAATATTTCTACAATTTTGGCTTAATGGACTGATGCCTTATAGAAAGGAAAGGGAACACCGTGTGGACTGAGCTGTGTAGAAATAGCCGTGAAATTTCTACAGAAAATGACGTGGCATGTTTAAAAAAGGGACATGCTTACATGGAGTGTCCGCTCAGACACAACTCGCCCCGACATGTCTCACTCATGGAATGTCAGCGTAGCGGTGAGTTGAGGCACCTAGCTGCGTCATACTCCACCGAGTCATTTCCTTTTTATTTCTTGGAAGCGCTCAGCACTGACACAAATAAGTGGCGTGATCGTGGAGTAAGAATCGAAGGTCTATGTTTAACTTGAAAAGTATTTAATAGCAATAATAAAAAAGAACTAAACGGGGTAGTTTTGATAATGAATTCTCGTAAACAAAAAGAATTGGTTGGACCGCAAAGAGCTGGCCCTGGTATTTGTTTTAAAATTACTGCAAAGTAATTTGACATTTTCTTCTTATTATTATTACCCAAATTAGTTTAATGTTTTTGGAAAAATTTAAAAATATATAAAGACATGAATTTAGTTTTTTCAAGGCTTAGAAATATAACACATGACATTCTGATCTCACCCTTTGTCTTGCATGGTGAATCTTCAGCACAAAGGATGTGTTTGGTATTACTTTTATTTTTATGGTTCAGATTTAAAAAAAACCAGTTTCATAAAAAAATATTTTAGTTGCGATTCAAAATAATTTTTAAAATGTTTGGTTAAAACCATGGTTGAGTTCGAGATTAATGAAAAACAGTTTCAAGTGTTTGGTTACAAAATTTTTCATATTGCTTTCAACTTGTGAAATTATTTTAAAGTGCGTATATATATATATATATATATATATACATATTTTATCGTAACATACTTTATCTTCTCATGAATTTTGAGGGTGTCTGGGAGTGAGGTACAAATAATTTTTAGATATGGCCACATGATTTTTTTAATTTTTCTACATTAATCAAATACTTAAAATATCTATTTTTTTTACACCATCGGTCATACTTTACTCCCAAACATCCTCAAAATTCACGAGAAGATAAAGGAAATATGCCGTGATAAAATATGTACCCAAAAAAAATATAATTTTAATATATTTATGAATAAAAAAATATTGTAGAAGCTATAAATAAATACAATGGTCGCGTGTGGTCACTGCCGCCTTTCCTGATCCGTAGTTTCCTTCCTTGGCTCTTGGGAATTGGGACCGTTAGATGTTGCTTTCTTGCATTGGTGGACGCTGTCGATGGAACAATATCTCGTACCAGAAATTGGAGCTTATCCAATCCGTCCGTCAAATGGTTTGACTGTTGTCCTTTCAGTAGCTTCTGGGGTCAAGCAGTGTACGAGCTGGCTGTCTGCTTCTTCTAATAAAACCTTCCGATGACAATTTCAACGACCGTGTAGAGATCAACAGAAACCCTTTACACGGCGTTAGAAGTCGTCTTGACTGCGGAGTCAAATTTTGGAGCGACCTCTCCAGCAACAGAGATAATTAGGTTCTCTTTTTCCTTCAGTTTTTAAAAGGACTGCTATAAACCGCTTATTTTTATGCTGTATATATACAAAATAGCTGCTGGATCTTCAACTGAAACAAAATTCAAACTTAATTTAATTTAGAAAAATGCATAATATTGTTTTTTTTTTTATGATAAACAAGCACAATTTGTTTTTTTAATAATATAAAACACTATTATCTTTGAAATAAAAGGGTGAAATCGATTGAATTTCAAATCGACAGACAGCCTACCCTTTCCTCAATATATAACTTTATATATTCAAATCGATTGAATTTTTACAAAAATATTTTTGAAATGCAATGATAAAAAAACTTTAATACAATGAAAAATCATGATATTAAAAATAATTAAAATTTTACTTCTTCAATTTACAAATTACTATTTGTTTTCTAAGAGATTAATTTACTCTCGTCAAAAAAAAGTTTTGAGTGATAAAGCTGAGCACAATAAGCCGCGTGCACGTCAACCATGACATAGTTTCCCACGTTACTTGAAAAAAAATAAAACAACTCCTGTCAACAGACACGTGCGATCATAGCTTCCAAACCCCGTGTGTATTTAGTGTGACAGCTAATTAGCCACGTCACTTTTCCTATCCATATATACTCCAACCCCTCCCCCACCCCTCTCTCTCTCTTAAAACACAAATTCGCAGCAGGAGCAGAAGAACAAATCAAAAGAAAACATTTGACCCAGGAAATAGAAGCGCGGAGCAGTTTAGAAAATGCAAAGATCTTCAAAGAGGTCCAGAATCAGGGAAGCTCCCTCAGCAACTGTCTTTTCACCGCCGGCAGTTCCACCGCTAAGATTGACCAACGAGCAGGAGTTGGCTGTAATGGTTGCTGCTCTCAAAAACGTTGTTTCTGGCACCGCTTCAATGGATTTCTCAAGGGAGATAAATAGTATCAACATGCCACTCAACGCTTCACATTCACAATTTGGAAGTACAAGCAGTGGCGGGGATGATTTTTACAACTATATTTTGCCTCCATCTTCGGATCTTGACACGTGTGGTGTTTGCAAGATCAAAGGGTGCTTAGGATGCAACTTTTTCCCGCCAAATCAAGAAGACAAAAAGGATGACAAGAAAGGGAAGCGAAAGAGAGAAAAAAAGAATTATAGAGGTGTAAGGCAACGGCCATGGGGAAAATGGGCTGCAGAGATAAGAGATCCACGGAAGGCGGCGAGGGTCTGGCTAGGGACGTTTAGCACTGCGGAGGAGGCGGCAAGGGCTTATGACAAGGCAGCCATTGATTTTAGAGGGCCAAGAGCTAAGCTGAACTTCCCATTTCCTGATAGTGGCATTGCTAGTTTCGAAGAGAGTAAAGAAAAGCAAGAAAAGCAGCAGGAAATCAGTGACTCGAGAAGTGAGTTTGAAGCGGAAAAGGGAGAAGACAACGAGTTCTGGGATAATACTGGAGACGAAGAGTTAGAAGAATGGATGATGATGTTGATGGATTTTGGCAATGGCGACTCTTCCGATTGTGCCGGCACTGCAAGTGCTGCTGCTACTATTGGTTTTTAATTATGTTTACAGAGTTTCTTAATGTCTATTCTTGTGCGTGACAATGGCAACTGTAAGAAATTTTCGATTCTTTTGTTATTTTTCAAGAAAGAATCATCAAGTCGCCGGTTGTAGAGTGTTAACTGTACACTTCTTACTGTAAAATATAAGGAAATTTGTGCTAAATTATTGTTTCGAGTGGCATAGAGAGTTTGACGAGACAAAACGTTCCTCGCCCACGAGTTCCTCTGTTTTCCAGTTCTGTTCCCGCTCTGTTTTGAGCAGCCGCGGAGACTTCGAATGTTGACCAGGGACACAAGTCAGGTAGAAGCTGACAGGAGAGTCTCACCTGATGAAAAAGGCCACTGTGGTCCTGTGGGCTCCACTCATGCTGCCGGATAATGTCCATTCCTCTTTCAGAAGTGGCAGTGCCACCTGTACAGTCCAAGATTTTCAATTCTTTTTTGTCTGTACGGAATGGCCTGTGCATTTTATTTCAGTGAACAAACTAAAATAAATTTTATATCTTCAGAATTTTGGTTTGGTCTGATTTTTTTTAATTAATATATTTAATTATATACATATAAACATAAATAATGAAATCTCGAAATTAAACATTTAAACGTTTTGAAACTAAAAAATTTCCAACCAAACAAAGAAAAACTAGCAACTAAGCTGTAATGACTTGGCCATCCTATGTAATTCAACATGTGGGTTTTATGCGCGAATAACAAGACGAGGAATCAATTTCCAATCATGTTGAACATGTGTTTTAATGAATCACCACGTGCCAAAAGGAGGTAAGCAATCTGAAAAGAAACGAAAGATAATGGTGGTGAAAAAGGTTTTTAACTGGAGCCAGATATTAAATTATCACTTAATTGATTGATTTGACGGGGTATGCTTTACCCATGTTTACACTGGGTGACCAAGACTTTTGTCTGGAGGCAAAAAGGGCCATGCCAATAAGTAATTGAGTTCTAATAAACACGTGTTAATTACAAAACACTGTTGATGCAAGACGATGCGACTCTGGCATGCTTTATTTATGAGATTAATTGAAAATCGAAAGGATTCCTAATCTTTCCTTGTGAAACGAGTAAGGGCCAGAAGATGCAGATTCCTCTATCACATCGGCAATTTAGAATTAGCATGATGATCATTTTTCTTCTTCAATGAATTATGTAGCACCATACTTTATTGTTTTTCACCATGTTTTATATGTTCTTAGTTTCTCTAATTCCAGTGAATGATATATTTGAATCTTAATTAGTTTGGATTTGAAATTATAACAGTATCATTATATTTACAGGTCTTACGTAGTGACGAATTGTTTGCTATTTGTCTTGCATGTCTTGAATTTGAGTCAAAGCATGCTTGACTTGTAAGAATCTGAAATAATTAGAGTTTTACTCGCTTAACTCGAGCTCGTAAAGAGCACCGAAAGTTTGATGGAGTTTACTTGAATTTGAAAAAAATTATACTTACAAAACACATTTTATTTTTATTTTTGAAATCTCAATCCGAGATTCAATGGTTTTAATCTGGAAAACGAGATCATCGATGCCATTAATGCTAATTATAATTTGATATACACATTAACAAAGAAAGAAAGAAAGACAGGCCAAAACTCGGAGGAGCATCAAGTTTCATGAACAAAGAGACGGCCTCTTACGGATGGATGAATAGCATGCTTGCAGATATGGATTATGGCTATAAGAGCAGATCTAATATTATGGAGGTAAATTCGATGCAAAACTTAGACAGTAGGTTTGGGTTGACCGGTCAACTCAGTTTTTACTTTGTTTTGTTATATATAAAAAAAGACTCAAGGATAAAATAAAAAAGGATTTTTTTCCCATTGATTTAGCCGAGCATGGGTTACAAACACAAGAAAAAAATAGTTATTCCCCGAGCCGTGTGGAAATTCACGGCTAATTCACGACTGTGCGAATTAGGACTTGAAGAGCGCGTGGTTTTGCACACTGACTTTATTCCTAACGCTAATGATCTCAGTAAAGACAAAAGACAAAACCCGTGCAATACCGTCTGTTTTCACCCCCAGCTTCAATTTGAAAAAAGGTTAAATCACAAACGTTAAAATGCGTGCCGCGTGAAGGCGACAAAGGTCTCATCCAGGGGGAACCACCCGGCTGAAGAAGCGACCGATCCCTGACAAGAACAAAAAACCATTGACGCTGTCACGTGCTCTGCTATTTTAAATTATCTCAAACTATCTGAGTTGGCAGCGATATCTACCAGTTTATTGATTGTTCAACACAAATCAACGCGCTCAATTCCAGAGCCAATCTATTCATTTCATGCATAACCAAGAAGAAAAATATATAAGGATTCCTTATCATTCTGACCTCAGATCGTGCTTTAGAATATAAATCAGTGAAACTCATGAGAGGCGAGAAATTTTTACAACGCAAATTGCAAGACACCAAGTTCATACATTCATTCACCTTATAAAACAACTACTCACTAGTTAATGGTAAAACAAGATGAAAGATTCACACTAGACTCAAGTAGATGCCACAGTCAACTAGAAGATGCGGAAAATGAAGCGAATTAAACTGAAAATTGCAGAAATGAACTGCACAGACAGAAAAGAAATAAACATTGACGTTCAGTTTCAGCCCCGTGATCGTTTGCCAGAAAGGCTGATAGAGCTGACTTTCATCGGGGTTGCCACCACCAGTGGAGCTTCTGGGGAGTCACTAACAGCATAATTTTCATGCATGAAACGGCTTTCTACTATAGACTCATCCTTCAGCACAATCTTATAACAATAACAGCTCTTGAGACCATGCTGATTTCGGTAGCAGTCGTGAGCGCTGTTTTTCACCCGCTGGAAGTCCCATATCACACTGAACTTGCCCACTGTTACGACTAGGTGACGCTCTTGTTTACCGTTCTCGGTGACCTGAAAGATAACATTGAACATGAGAAAAACACAAAGAAAATAGTCAATTAATATCAGGCATAACGGGATGACAAGCAATTGCAAACACCCAGCTCAGGACCATATACGGGTTAGCACTTGTAGATTAATGTGAGAATCCAGACGCTTTTCTCCACTAGATTAAGTGGATAGCATTGGGGAAATCACGTTCATATGAATGTCCAATGAGTTCATCACATCATGATACAAATTTTATATTTCCATTATTTGATTATGCCATCAACCTCATCTAGCTTGACAAATCCAATTTTTCAACTCCACCGACCATTTATTAAACTAATGTTTATGCTATCAGCTGACAGTTTAAACCTCCTATTTCTTTCTCTGTCTAATATCTATATCAATTTATCACTAATTCTCTACACTGAAGGTTCACCAGGACACTGATATAGGAGAAAGAAGGAACAAATGCATTCAAAATTGATATAGGAGAAAGAAGGAACAAATGCATTCAAAATTGGAACATGATAAAGATTTACCGAGTATCAAGGATATATTGTTTTCTAGCAAGATAACTAACATGGTTACTTATGAAACTTTTATCAACCATGTTGGCCAAGTCATGAAATTGCCTAGGACATTTGAAAGCATTAGCCAGTTTGTGTGGATGCTATTCCCATAAGAGGTTGAAATGGTGGTTATGCTAAACAAATTTACTCTACGCATCATTATAGGCGATTGCAAAGCCAACAAGATTGACTTATTATGTTTAACAAAAGGATTTCCGTATGCATACACTGACAAGAATACATAAACAGGAAGTGAAATGTATATTCAAGAAGGTCTTATGGTGGTTCCTGCTGTTATAGGATTTTCAGCTAGAAAATTCAGAGCACAACTTCTGTGAGGATCTTATTTATGGCGTCATTAAATGCACTTTGTGTATATTTAAATGATGATCAGAGAATTATCAAATTAAACACGCGATTGCCACATGTAAATTAAAAGCGGTTGCCAGTTTAAAGTAATAGTAACAGTAAACAGCACATAGCAACCAACAACAAAGGCATATACACGCAATAACAAAAACATTCTGCAAAAGCATGTATAAGTATGTATGCTTACCCATGAGAAATGGCCACCGTGAAATTTATTATTCGCACCTGCCAAATGTGAATCCAAAGGAGTCAGCTTCAACAATCTTGGAGCTGGTATCTTATTTCCCATTCGACCACCAAAACCATTCTTAGTCTTTCCATCCTTATCTGTAAACAGGGTGCAAATGAGGATCAAATACGTATCAGTTGTCCCCAACACCCATTTACCATCATATGTAACATCCACATGAGTGATCGGTGAACCAAGCCCGGGAAAAGCTGTCTTCGCCTGCCTCATTGATGTCTTGGAATACAGCCTAATCTTCCCATCAAGTGATCCGACAACTATTGACCCATCACCCGTACTAGCAAAGCACTGAAAATTAGTCCCTCTGGAAAACTGATGCCCCTGATTCCAATTCAAAACCGGTGAATCACCACCACTAAAAATATTCTGCACTATACCTCTCCTATCCCTCATATCCCATTGACACAACCTATTATTATCCAACCCCAAAAACGTACTCTCCGATGGGTCCAATTGCGATCCTTTAGTATCATTTGTTATATCCCTCATGGTGATATCTGTCCCATCTTTCTCAAACTTCCACTCAGTCACAATCTTCCCTGTCTCAATATCAAGCTGCTTAATCCCAGTTGAATGTGGTTTCCCTTCCTTCATTGGACTCATCAACATCATATTCGTCTCCGCCCTCATTAACATTGCCTTCTTTGGCGTAGATTGCTCCAAACTAGACCCTCCACTCCTATTACTATCAAACTTCACACAAATACCCTTCCCATGAATCCCTTTATTATAATTCCGAAAAACTTGAACACCCAAATCATTAACCAAAAAACTATTATCTAGAGCACCTAAGCTCAAACTTTGCACACCTCCATTCGATGCCTCCTCAAACTCCTCCAATAAATCCTGATTAACACGCACTGGCTCTTCCTCCTTCTCCTCCACTGCATCTTCCCACATCGAATCATCAGCTATTTCAGGCTTAAGCCAGCCAATAAAATCCTTTGAATAAATTTTCAACTTATTTTCTTCAGAAGCATTAAGCCCGTGAACATTTTCAAACAGACAATCTTGAAACAAACTTACAAACGCCCTATACTCCTCATCACTAAAAAATTTCAGAGCCCAGACACCATTGTTCACAAAATCGACTCGCCTTTGATCACCAAACATTTTCAATTGCATTTCCGTCGAAACCCTAGCTTTCACTTTAGACCCCACTTTCAAAACCCAAAAGGAATTCCCATCGCCTCCCTTTTCATCATGATCAGAACCGGAATCATCAGGACCGTTAGATTTGATAAATTTGAAAGAAGTGAGTTTATCGGAGAGAATCCATTTAGCATTTGGCGAGTCACCGCCTATGTGAAGGTAGAGCTTGACGGGGTTGAGGGTAGTTTGGGAATTTGAAGGGTATTTGAGTTTGAGGGATTTGAGTCTGGAATCGATTTCATCCAGTTTGTTTTTGGATGAGGAAGTGGCTTGTGGAGTTTCCTGGCGTTCAACGGCGTCGTAATGGATTTCTTCTTCTTCTTCTTCTGATTGGTATTCTGATTCCGTATCTGATAATTCTTGGCCTTCACGGCTTTGAGAGGTTCCCATTTTTTCTGAGAGCTTTTGAAAAAAAAGAATTGAAGTTCTTGGGATTAGTGAATTGAATGAGAGAGAGAGACTGGTGGGCTTGAGATGTGATCTATCTGCCGATGGAGAGGAGAGAGTGGAATTTCCTGAATGAATTACTGATCTTCTTGCAGTAATGGTTTGTTTATTTATAGAAGATATTTATTGACCGGTTATATCGGTTAATTATAGATTTAGTCATTTGCATTGATGCCCTCGGGTTTGTTATATTTGTATTACCACCTTTTGCTTAGCAATTTTCGGAATTTCACGGTTCGAATGTTTCTCTCCCCTTACTCTTATGTTTGGTAATTTACACGACTCTATGCTCTTCTCGGACCCGAATAGAAATTTGTAATAGTGGTTTGTATTTATTGTTTCTATATGATAAAATGATATAAACAACAAGACTATTCTTTTCACTATAATCTAGAGAGGAGAAAATTAAATAAATGATATCTTTTTTAATCTGATTTGTGTTGAAGTTATTTATTTTCAATGATATTTTCTAGACATTACATTAAAAAGAGTTGGCTATCATTACACGCACAAAAATTTCACACAAAAAATGTTATTATAAAAGTGGAAGAATATAACTAATTGCAATATACTAGTGACTGTTTGAGAGTATAATTGTATTTCATTTTAAAATTACTTTTCGTTTGGAAACGTATCAAAATAATATTTTTTTTATTTGTTAAAAATTATTTTTGATATTTATACATGAAAACAATCTAGAATTATCAAAAATTAAATTAAATATAATAAATAATTTTTTTATAATGTTTTTCAAAAACATTTTCAAATACAGTGAAACAGGATTTAAATCACAAAGGGTGCAGAAAGGATGCTCCGAATAAAAGAAAGTAGACCCGCGAAAACATTAAAGTTAAGGGCACCGCAGCAACAAATATCCACCTTTTGTCCTGCGTACGACTACCGGCTATCGCCGGTTACACTTTAGCGTTGAACTAACGTCCGCGGTTTACTTGGTATCAACGACAACGAGGATTGCTTGTAAAGGTTGCCACGTGTCGTACCCGTGTTTGGATGGTGTCATAAAAGAAACTTTAAACGTCGTTAAGAAATATCCTATCTGACATTAGTATATTTTTAATCACTATTAAGTAAAACGCATCTTTCTTGATTGTACGAATAAAATTATGTTTTTTTATTTTTAAAAAATTATTTTTGACATTATCATATCAAAATAATTTAAAAATATTAAATTTTTTTAATTAATTTTTTTTTTCAAAAACACTTTTAAAAGTCTTCCCAAACACTCCTTAAGATGGAAAATTAACCCAAAACAAAATTTTAATTCAACAGTTAAAGAGAGAGCATCTCTTCTTCTTGCCGCACATTTCTATGAAGTATGAATCTCGTGATGGAACGATTCCCTCGACACCGATTATATTTTAACTGTCATTATGCGCTGCGGTTTTATAAAAATATCTAGATATTTTTAATTGTTTTTTTTAGTAAAAACAATTATATAATAATTCACCTAATAAACATGAACAATTTAAAATATTTAAGAACAATGGGATAACAATTTTTTTTTAAATATCAAAATAATAATATATTAAATTTATCCAGGTTAACTTAGATTAATTTGTTAAATTCATTAATTGGATCATGAAAAGACTATGGTAACCATATAAAAAATAGATAAGAAATTATTTAATCTAATTTACAACCAATTTAAATTTTGAATGATAAAATTAAAAATAAAATTCAATTAAAAAAAAGTAAAACTCATTTGGGTCAACTTGTTTGATTTGAATTATAAAATCAAAATAAAAGTCACCGGTTATCTTCAAGAATTTTGAAAACTTTAGGTTTCAAAACAGGAACTTGGCGACGCTCCTGCACAAATTCCCACAAAAAAAAAAAAAATCAATCATAAACCTTTGATTCTACTTATTTGAACTTTAATAAGAGCACCTGGATGAACATAAAAGGCACCGGTTATCATCAAGACTTTTTGAAAACTTCAGGTTTCAAAACAGGAACTTAAGATGCTCCTGCACAAATTCCCGCAAAAAAAATTCAATCATAAATTCCAGGCAGTAAAAAGTTTACAGCAAATCTACAATCACATATATATACATGGTAATCTATCTATCTTATAAGGCATCACTTGATGGTTCTGTTTTTCTGAGATGTAAATAGAACTGGGCCGAGAAGGAGCCAGCCCATACTCGAACTTGCGGGGGGCCAAAAGGTAAGAATCGCGCCAGGTAGGGGTCGAACCTACGACTTTCTGCTTAGGAAACAGACGCTCTATCCACTGAGCTACAGGCGCGTGGAGACGATGTTAATGTCACTAATATTATGAAATAAATAAATTAAACCTGGTCCGAGGGAACGTTTTTGCTGCAAAGCTTAAACCGAAAAAAAAAAAAAAACATCGAGGAGGGGAGTGACCTGGTCAAGCACGTCGATCCAATATCATATTGCCATTTCTATCTTCAAGCACAGCCTTTGACGTGTCCCATCTGGAATTGGAAACATGCAAAGCTCCATGGAAAACTAAACAAAACCTGCCATTTTTCCATTCTTTCTGGTTCCCTTTCCCAGCCCCACAATGTCCCTTTCCATCCTCCTCCTATGGCTTGTAAGCATCCCCCTCGCTGTCCATTCACTTCCTGATCCTAGAGGTAACAGCATTATGTAAACCCTTTTTCTTATGCCCTTCTATTCTGTCTTCAAAAATATTATCTCTCTCTTTGGTTTCTGTATATGATAGAGCTGGACATTTCATGCATGATTATTGCTTTGGTTCATGACAACCTTGTAATGCAGGTTTGCAATTAAATTGTGGTGCCTCGGAGGACATAACTCACGGCAACCTCAAATACATTCCGGACAAAGGTTTCATATCTGTTGGAAACAAATCAGCCATCAAAACA
Source organism: Salix purpurea (assembly GCA_027405865.1). Lineage (NCBI taxonomy): Eukaryota > Viridiplantae > Streptophyta > Magnoliopsida > Malpighiales > Salicaceae > Salix > Salix purpurea. The sequence goes on along the minus strand of JAOWLH010000001.1, from coordinate 3,256,369 downwards.
GAAGATGTATTGCCTGTGTTGTCCACATTGCGCTTCTTTCCTGATACCTCAGCAAAAAAATATTGCTATGTACTTCCTGTGATAAAAGGAGGGAAATATTTAGTCAGGACTACCTATTTTTATGGAGGTTATGATGGGGGGAAAGAGCCTCCAGTATTTGATCAGATTGTTCAAGGGACTAAATGGAGCACTGTCAATACCACAGAAGATTATGCAAATGGGATGAGCTCATATTATGAGATTATTTTGGCTTCATCGGCTAAATCATTGAGTGTTTGTCTTGCAAGAAATGAGCATACTACTTCTAGTCCTTTTATATCAGCTCTTGAAATAGAACACCTTGAGAATTCGGTGTACAACTCGACAGATTTTTCAAAGTATGCGCTTGTTACTGTTGCTCGGGACAATTTTGGAGCTGATGAAGAAATAGTTGGGTATGAAAATTAACCTGCATTCATTTATTTTCCTTTATTAGTTTGTGTTTTTTTTTTCCACTATTTTTTCTTTAAAGAAAATTAGTGAAAACATAGTGGCCGGAGACTTCTGATGGTGAATGTGCAAAAACAATTGAACCTAGTTTTCCAGATGATCAATTCAACCGGTTGTGGCAGCCATTTATAGATCAGAACCCTGTTGTTGAATGCCACAACAACATTACTTCTTCAGAGTTTTGGAACTTTCCTCCTCAGAAAGCTTTCTCATCAGCAATTACAACAAGCAGAGGAAAGACAATAACAATCCAGTGGCCACCGGTGTCGCTTCCCAGCACCAAATACTACATCGCACTCTATTTCCAGGACAACCGGACACCGAGCCCGTACAGCTGGAGGGTCTTCAGTGTTTCCATCAATGGACAGAATTTTTACAAGGATATCAATGTGACAGCAAACGGTGTGACTGTTTATGGATCAGAGTGGCCTCTTTCTGGGCGCACAGAAATCACCTTGACTCCAGGGAACACCATACCTGTTGGACCTGTGATCAATGCTGGTGAAATTTATCAAATTTTTCCTCTTGGTGGAAGGACTCTAACTAGAGATGGTAGCCCATTTTTGCCAAGTTATGACCACCTATTTGTAGAAGGTCTTTTCTTGCCTTGTCCTGACAGTTCCCTGGTTTTCATATTTCGTAGTGATGGCGATGGAAGATTTAGCAAGAAGGTTTGTTAACCCTCCGTCCGATTGGAGTGGCGACCCTTGCCTGCCTCCAGAGAACTCGTGGACAGGAGTTAAATGCTCCCAAGATAAATTGGCTCGAGTTGTGGCTTTGTAAGTTCACTTTAACTTACCACTTCTGTTAACGAGCTTAAATTAAACTACTTGAACCAGGTACGTTAGCAGGTGTTATAGATCTTTGAAATTAGTTAAGGCATATCAGTGCTGCAATAAAATTACAGCTCTACAGAAGTAAGTTGGAAAATCAACCAAAGCATAACTATCTCTGTTGGGCTACTGTTTTTGTTTTCTGCATTACATGAAGGAACCTTACAAGCATGGGCATCTCCGGGCCAGTACCCTCAAGCTTGGCCAATTTGACTGCAGTCACCCAGATGTAAGAAACTTAGCCAGTTTGATTGTGCTAAATGGCCCCAAATACTCGTTTTTGTTGATTGATCAACAGTGATAACTTTGAGTTTGAATGATCTGAATATAGTTGGCTAGGAGGGAACAAACTCACAGGTTCTATCCCAAACCTGAGCACACTGAAAGGGCTACAAACTCTGTATGTTCTAGAAATGATTCTTTAATTGCTTCATTTATGATTAGCTTCTTTGGGTTCCCTGTACTTGTTGTAGATTTGTGATATTTGTCCATTTATGATCTCATGAAGGCATTTGGGAAACAATAAGCTCGAAGGGACGATTCCTCAATCTTTAGGCCAACTTGAGCAGCTTCGCGAGTTGTGAGTTCATCCTGATTGCCAAAAAAGTCTTACACATCATGTTATCAACACTATCAGCTAAACATTTCTATCTTGGGTTGACAGATTCCTCCAAAATAACAATCTTGATGGCAGGATCCCAGATTCGCTGCGAAATAAGAAGGGCTTAAAAATTCAGTATGAACTATGGGCAAAGCTGCTTTCTTTTAGCGATTGTTTTGGCATGATAATCATATGAAAAATATCATATTTTGTGTGAACAATTTTCTGGATCTGGCACTCAACTTAAAATCAATGTTTATAGACAAGGTTCCATAGATTTCATAGCTGCTAATCAAGCTGTATTCACTTCTAATGGTGATTCTGTTTTTGTCATAGGGTGTCTCCTGGGAATCATCAATCTTCCTGAGTAAGCATAATGCAAATGGAGAACAGGGAGAGGGGTGCGGCAAGTTTTTCCTTCACAACTTCAGGATGTGACTGGGAAAATTTGAGGGCCTAATGATACCGTACAAGTTCAATGATGGGACCCATAGATTCTTGAGGGACAGGAAAGAGATCAGATCTATCATAGTAGTATCTAAGTTGTGTGACTAAGTTCTAACAATGTGATTTTGCAATATTTCATTGCAATTAAAGTTGTACACATGACTAACATATTTTAAATGCTACATGAAACTACATGATTGCTTATGATGTCCCCTTACGAGGTAGTTGGTAAAGGAGAGAAGCATTTTACAGATCCCCCCCCCCCCCCCCGGAAATTGCCCAATTGCTGTCTTGGTTTTGATACTGGATTTCTCAAACTAACCTCCATATTTTTTTCCCAATCAATTCCTACAGTTTATTCACATCTTCTATGATATATATACATTGGTTATTATTGCATTTGAATCCAAAATAAAATAAAACAAATCAATTTTTTTCCTCTTCATTTTTTCTCGGTAAATAAAAGTATAACTCTTATAAATAAAATATAAATAATAAGATGTGAAAACTAACTATAGGTGAAAAACATAATTTGCAAGCGCACACCGCCGATTGCACTGCTTATTTTCATGTTTTTTTTTTAAATATTTTTTAATTAAAATATATTAGAATGATATTTTTTTTTAAATTATTTTTAATATAAAAAATAATTTAAACATATCTTTATTAATTTAAAATAAAAAATAAAAATATTCACAGATATTTTTAAAACATAATATCAAACATTCCATTCTTACGGACAAAACACCGGGGACTTCTCCTAGTATTTACCAACTAGTTTTTTTTTTTTTTGAACTAAATATATCGTCACCATATAAAAGATAAAACCCAAGAACCACAAATCCTCCATTTCACTGTCCTAATTCCTCTCTTATAAATGCTATCTATAAACCCCACCTCTCTCTTCCTCCCTTCAAAACCCACCTTCAACACAACCCCCTCTTTCCGCTGCTCTGCAGCCGGAGAACTCTCATTCCCGCGGTGGCTTCAATTCACCTCGGCTGCTGATGCTTCCATTGGCGGAGCCAGCACCCGGGTTGGACAAGAACTAGATGGAGCCGCTTCCGCAGATGGCGAGAGGAAGGGGTTTGGGGGAAATAGTAGTGGCAGTAGCACAAGAGTGAACGCAAGAGAAAAGAAATGGTCAAGAAACAGAGAGAGTTATTTGGCAGATAATGAAGATGCTTTACCTCTCCCCATGACTTATCCTGATTCTAAACCTGTGCCTCCTGAAGAGATTGATAAACGGTTACGTTGTGATCCTGAAGTTGAGGTATAACAGTCATTTATTTAATGCCGCTACATTTGCAAAATTCATGATTAGTACAGTAATGATTTTTTTATTATCTGATTTGGAGTATTTGGCAATTTTGTTTCATTTTCATGTTCAACCTAGAGTTTTTTCCCCAGTATTTCGCTTGCTTTCGAAACTAAATTGTGCATCCATTGTAGATATAGAAAGAAATGTAGAGTTAGGTTAAGATATTTGGCCATTATAGCTTCATTTTAAGCCTCTTGTAAATAAGATAATTGAATGACTGAATTTGCTGAGTTGATTTTCATTCATGTTGAGTATTTGTATTTATACAATGTGTGGTGTAACAGATTCACTACAATCCAAGAATCTGTTACACCACAAGTATGCTATTCTATAACAATAAAGGAGAATCAAATTACTGGGCATTATAATCTGCACAACTGTAATTTGTTACACATGTTATTTCTACTGCTCTACACTCCCCCTCAAGTTGGAGAGTGGATGTCTTGCACTCCCAACTTGCTAACCATAGGAACAAATGTTTCTTTTCCAAGAGGCTTGGTCAAAACATCCGCAAGTTGATGTGCTGAATCAACGTATCTTGTAATAACGGAGCCATCCTGAATTTTATCCCTAATGTAATGGCAATCCATCTCAATATGCCTTGTCCTCTCATGAAAGACCGGATTGGCTGCAATGTGCAACGCAGCTTTATTATCACAATATAATAAGGCTGAATCATGATGCAAAATACCAAAGTCTTTTAACAAACATCGCAACCATGTCAATTCACAACATGCTCCTGTCATTGCTCTGTATTCTGCTTCAGCAGAAGAGAGCGAAACTGTTTTCTGCCGCTTCGACCTCCAAGATATCAACGAGGACCCAAGGAAAACACAATATCCGGTTGTAGATCTTCTAGTGAGTGGACATCCTGCCCAATCCGAGTCACAATAAGCTCTCAACCTCAGATCATTTTTGGAAGAAAAAAATAGGCCTCGGCCTGGTGTCCCTTTTAGGTATCTTACTACCCGAAGTGCTGCTTCCATATGAAATTTCCTGGGGCCGATGCATAAACCTACTCAAAACATGTACAGCATATGTGATGTCTGGTCTCGATACAGTCAAATAAATCAAACGACCCACCAATCTTCTATACCGATTTGCATCTCTAAACAAGTCCCCTTCGTCTGATAATTTTAATCCACGTTCCATAGGAGTGTTAATGGGAGCAGCACCCAATAACCCCGCATCCTCAATTACCTCTAATGCATATTTACGTTGCGAAATAAAGATTCCATTCTTTGAAGCAGAAACCTCAATTCCAAGAAAATATTTTAAATCACCAAGATCTTTAATACGGAAATGTTCATGCAAGAATTGTTTAGTTGCAGCAATATTCACAGAATCATTTCCAGTGATTAAAATATCATCAACGTATATCAATAGGATGGTAAAGGACATACCCTGCTTTCTGGTAAACAGAGAGTAATCGGCCTTTGACTGTGTAAAACCAGCAGAATGCATAGCTTCGGTGAATTTAACGAACCACTGCCGAGATGCCTGTTTCAATCCATAAATTGACTTGTGAAGGTGACAAACAAGGTGATTCTCCCCCTCTCGCCGAAGACCCGGAGGCAGAGACATGTAAATTTCCTCAGTTAAATCGCCATGGAGAAATGCATTATGCACATCCATTTGGTGCAGAGACCATCCTTGAGCTGCTGTCAAAGCTAAGAGGCAACGGACAGTAATGATCTTGGCAGTGGGAGAGAATGTGTCGTGGTAATCCACCCCTTCCATTTGGGTGAAACCTTGAGCCACTAATCGGGCTTTATGCCTCTCAACCGAACCATCCGAATGAAATTTCACTTTATACACCCATCGGCAACCAATTGCTGTCTTCCCCGGTGGTAATGAGGTGATGGACCATGTTCCATTATCTTCAAGGGCTTGCAACTCAGAATGCATAGCCTGCTGCCACTCAGGGTGTCTAATTGCCTCTGCATAATTTTTGGGTTCTTTGGTGGAATTGAGCTGTGCTATGAAGATGCAATTTGTAGGGGAATAACGGTGGTATGAAACAAAATTACAAATGGGGAATCGTGTACCTTTTTGGTGACCTGGTGCCGAGGAGGCTGATTGATGAGAGTAAACCGTAGAACAAATGAAGTCTTTGAGTTTGACAGGTGGGGTAGTCAGTCGATTGGAACGCCGAAGTTGAATGGGTTCGGGTTGTGGTTGGGCTGCAGGGGTGGAGAGAGATGGGTCTGTGGGTGGAGATGAAGAGGAAGTTTGAACAGTAGGTGGGATTGGGTTGGGTGGTTTTGGGCGACGGGCATAAGTGTGGATGATGGGTGGTGGCTGAGGAGACGGTTGAACTGGAGTGGACGATGGTGGAGGTGGAAGAGAGGGTGTTGGGGAATGACTGATCGGCTGTGGAGAGAAGGAAATGGTGTCGTTTGATAAGAGGGGAATGGGTCCAAAATCATCGGGTGGGTGAAAATTAGAACCTGGTTGGGTTAAAGCATATGGATAAATGTTTTCATGAAATTGCACATCACGACTAGTAAAATTTTTTTTGGTAGATAAATTAAATAATTTATATGCTTTTTGACCGGTAGGGTAACCAATAAAAACTGAGGGGGTAGATCGAAAATCAAATTTATGAGAAGGATGCACATTAGTAGCATAAGTTAAGCAACCAAAAACCCGAAGATGAGAAAAAGATGGCATTTTTGAGAATAAAAGTTCGAAAGGAGTTTTGAATTTTAGTACAGCGGAAGGTAGTCTATTAATAAGATGAACAGCAGTGAGAGCACACTCTCCCCAAAACTGGTTTGGGAGCTGAGCTTGAAATTTTAAAGCACGAGCTACTTGTAATATGTGACGATGTTTGCGTTCCACAACCCCATTTTGTTGAGGTGTGTAAACACAGGAATGTTGAAAAATGACTCCTTTTTCTTGAAAAAAAGAACGAAGTGAAATAAATTCACTACCATTATCACTTCGAAAAATTTTAATGGAAGTTTCAAATTGAGTGAGAACATATGTAAAAAAATGTTTTATAAGAGTATTAACTTCAGTTTTATGTTGCATTAAAAATATCCATGTGAAGCGTGAGTAGTCATCAACAATAGTAAGAAAATAATAAGCACCAGAAATTGAAGGATGTCGATAACGACCCCAAATGTCACAATGAATAATATCAAAAGGTTTGACAGTAGAAATTACACTAGTATTGAAAGGCAAACGAGTTTGCTTAGCTAAAGGACAAATGTGACAAACATGACTGGACTGAGCAGAAAAATTTAAATTTAAAAAATGCTGAGCAAGAAAATTTAACCGAGGTGATGATAGATGACCCAGGCGTTTATGCCAGAGTTCGGTTGAAGATATGGTGAGGTTGCAGGCTGGTTGATGTAGTGGTGTGGTAGGCTGTGTCATGGATTTTTGCGCTGCTATCGCCACCAAGTAATATAGACCGTCGCGTTGTTTACCCAAACCAATCATCCTCCTCGTAGCCAGATCCTGTAAAATACACCAATAAGGAAAAAACGTTATGGAGCAGTTTAAATTCCTTGTTAAACGACTGACTGACATCAAGTCAACTTTAAATGTGGGCACACAAAGCACATCATGCAGATAAAAAGTGGAACTCAGAGGCAGGGATCCCTTGGCAATAATTTTTGCTGTTGCCCCACTGGGCATCAACACCGGAGGAAGCGAACAATTTTTCTGCCGAAAAAATGATCGCGCTGAAGAGGAAATATGGTTAGTTGCTCCGCTATCAATAATCCAATTGCGGAAAGCAATTTTTGGCAAACCTGGTTTAGTTACAGCATGAGCTTGAGTACTGGATTCGGCTTTGTCATTAAGAAGTGACAACAACTGTTTTAACTGGGCCTCCGAAATTCCTACGACGGACTTGTCGGTTGCTGTGGACACAGGTGTGGCCACATGATTGGCAGTATTAGTGAACCGCCTGGCTGAATTATTTTTGGATTTGGGATGACCCGCTGGGTACCCATGGAGTTCAAAACAGGTTTGAACCCAATGACCCAGTTCTCCACAATAAGAGCATTGTGGTCGTCCACGTGGCAGCCCATTTCTGTCAAAAAAACGCTGCCCGTTTCCCTGCCCGTTTCCTTCAAATCGCTGCCCATGTCCCTCAAAACGGCGCCCGTTACCTTCAAAACGACGCCCCCCACCAGAATTAAAATGGTTCTTCGTCTGATCAAAACGACGTCCCCCGTCTCTGTCTCTTTCATTCTCAAAACGTCCACCACCATTTCCACCATGAAAGCTCGGCTTGAACGAGTGAAAAGGGCGCTCGCCCCTGTCAATTTGCTTCCCATTATTCCCTTGAACCGCCATAGCCGCACTGCCAAGATCATCAGTGGATGAAGCACTGAGAAGACGCTGCTTCTCTTCTTGAGAAACGAAGGCATAAGCTTGCCGAATCGAAGGCAAAGGACTCATCAACAGCACCTGCCCACGAACAGCACTGTAAGTCTCATTCAACCCCATCAAAAATTGCATTAATTTTTGTTGGTCTTGGTGCTGTGTTCCTTGGGATGAGTCACTGTAGGAGGTGAGCTCATCCCACATCCCTTTCAATTTGGTGTAATACACCGAGACAGACTGGTGTTCTTGCTTGAAACAGGCGATGTCTCGTTGGATTTCAAAAATCCGAGGAGCGTTGCTCTGTGAGAATCGGTCATGAAGGTCTTCCCACACTTCATGAGCAGTGGAATAATATATCACACTGTCGGAGATGTCTGGATTGAGGGTGTTGATAATCCACGAATGCACCATGTCATTGCATCTAGACCAGGTTGCATATCCTTCTGGGTCTTTTTCTTCGGATGGGATTTTGATTGAGCCATTGACGAAGCTCAATTTGTTCTTGGAATTTAAGGCCAAGGTCATGGCCCTTTTCCAAATAGGATAGTTATTTCCATTCAAGGGTTTGGAAATTAAAACCAAACCTGGATGATCGGAATGGTGAGTGAAGTAGGGACTTGAGAGATTTTCTTTTGGAAGATCGAGATGGGTTTCTGGGTTTGATGAATTTGCCATTGTTACTGTAGAGATTGATGTGTTTTCTGGGTTTCTGGATTTTGACAAGAAAAATCTTGATTGATTTTCTGGTGAATGATTACTGGAGGGATTAGTTGGCTTAGATGACTTTGCTGAGAAAATTGACAGATTCTTGGATTGGAGAATGGATTGGAAAAGAAATTTCTGGTGATTGATTATCGGTGAAAAAAATTGATGAAGATGAACTACTGACCTAGCTCTGATACCATGTAAATAAGATAATTGAATGACTGAATTTGCTGAGTTGATTTTCATTCATGTTGAGTATTTGTATTTATACAATGTGTGGTGTAACAGATTCACTACAATCCAAGAATCTGTTACACCACAAGTATGCTATTCTATAACAATAAAGGAGAATCAAATTACTGGGCATTATAATCTGCACAACTGTAATTTGTTACACATGTTATTTCTACTGCTCTACACCTCTTCAGCACTTAAATTCATGGACGTACAAATGGAAGATATAAAGAATATATTTTTGGTGAAACAATTAGTGAAGGCCACATTTGGTTTGCGTAGGATTAAGAATGGAATTGGAATCCTTTTTTTTTTTGGTTCCGGTGAAATTCTGGTTGGTTTGTCATTAGTAAGAATTAGAATTTCACCGGAGAGAAACAGAATAATATAAGTGGAATCGATTCAGAATCTTATGTAGAGTCACTCAAGAACTAGAAGTTCTGGTGAATTGAGATACTTCATGTTGATTTAGGCAAATTACTCGTCTTTGGTAAAAAGTTAAATGGTATGACCGGTAGAGGAACATAATAGTAAATTTGAGATGGAATCAGACTCTTATTCACATTCCATTCTCAATTCCAAGGAAATCTAATGAGGCTACGGGAAAATAGTCTAGAAGAAAGACTTGTGTTCTCGAAAGTTCTGTAACTGGTGAATAGAGGCTGCATGGTGGTTGGAGCAATTCAAAATTAATTGTTGTTCCAAACCGAGCTCAACAGGTGGATGTTTAATATTTCAGGTTTTGTACTGCTTTTTGACAAAGTGTTACTATTTATGGCTATCAGGTGCCTCATGAATGTAGTTCTGAATCTAATTTCTGGAATTGTAGGATTGCAGAGAAGTGGTTTATGAGTGGACTGGAAAGTGTCGAAGTTGCCAGGGTTCAGGGTTTGTCAGCTATTATAATAAAAGGGGGAAGGAGGTTACCTGCAAATGTGTACCCTGCCTTGGAATTGGTAATTTTCTTCTTTGCTAGCCCACAACCTTTATTCAAATTTCAGTTTATGAAAATGAGAAATGCTAGGGATTACATGATATTCATCTCTCACAATACCAAGCTGCTATATCATTTCAAAGCTGAAAACATGGATTCATCACAGTCCATACAAGTTAGCCCTTTGGTTACCTGGATAAACGAATATATAAAAATGAATCCTGATTTCTACATCAACATGGATCAACATGTTTGATGTTTCTTGACTGTATGTAAAACCAGGCTTTAAAATGTATGTGATGAGTTATATATCTTGAAGTAGAAATCAGAACTCATTATTTGATCCCATAAAAAAATAACTCATAATTTGATCACCTGCAAAGCTTACATGATCTCAGGATTGGATTGATTAATATGTGCAATGGTATGTAATGTATAAGTATCTTCTTTTCTAATAATGTTTTTCTCTTTTTACTGTATGATTGAGGTAGTGATGTCTAAATTGTGGGCTTTCGTTGTCCTACATGATTGCTGTCTGCTAGGCGTGCAAAACTGCGAGGCACATGGTTTGGTTGATTAAACCCAAGGGAAATTTTTGGCAACAAGTTTTGCATCTTCCCCTTTTCTGCTTCTAGAAGCAGACAAGGGTTCCATTCACAGCTTTTTCTCTTAGGTAGCCTTGTCAGGGGAATTTAGGAAAGGTTAAAGTTCAGATAACTTTTTGGTTTGCTTTTCCTCTTGGTGGATTGGGGGAGTAAAGTTATTCTCAAATGGTCCTGATCCCCTCTCTCTTTATTACCATGTATACTCTCTATATCTTAATTATTAAATTACTTCAGAGCATTTTAGGAGAACTTGAAATGATCTCTCATGAGCATCAGCTCAATATTCTGAACAATGACATCGTGGTTTGCATTTTTCCTATTGCCTGATGTGGAGTTACTATCTGAAGTTGACCTCACTTTCGATAATGTTATGATGCAGGATACGTACAAAAGATAACAGCTCGGAGGGATATTGCTGTGATGGACGAATTAGACAATGGAAGCCATCCTGGCCCATGACAAGTTTTTGTTCCCCAGGACTATTCCTAATTGTAACCAATAAGTTGTAGTGTTCCTGCAACTGTTAACATTCTTCATGTAGACTAGTCATTACATTTAAAGAGAGAGAAAAAGGAGAATCTTCAAAAGGAGAATTCGGATAAGAAACACAAGGAATTCGCTGTAACTTTTGCAAAGAATTATTCTTTTCCCAACGCTATTCCATTTCTATAACCACAGCTTTGTTCTTTGTTTATCTTATGTGTCAGTTCAGAATCTTATGGTGTATTTGCTTGCAAGGAACACCGACCCTTTCCTCCATGCAAGCTTTAAATATATGGCCATCTTCCTTCTGTCCTTGGCCATAGGCATCAAATATATCAGCCGTTATAGTTTTCAAGGCCGAGTAAAACTTTGCAGATATCAACTTTTCTCCCAACATCAACAGGGAAATGGCTAGCCCTAGCTTTCTAGAGTTCCAGTACAAGCTTTCAAAGAACAAGTTTTTGCGAAAGCCATCTCGATTGTTTTCTTCCCGGGATAGACAAAGATCTGGCATACTGTCCACTTTCCAGCCAAATATGAAGGAAATGAGGGTAGTTTTTGATAAATTTGATTCCAACAGAGATGGCAAGATTTCTCAGCAAGAGTACAAGGCTACTCTGAGAGCGTTGGGACAGAGTATCAAGCTTGGAGAAGTGCCAAAAATTTTCCAGGTTGTTGATTTAGATGGAGATGGATTCATTGATTTCAAAGAGTTCATGGAAGCGCAGAAGAAGGGAGGAGGGATTAGGACAACAGACATACAGACCGCTTTCCAGACATTTGATTCGAACGGAGATGGTAAGATAAGTGCAGAGGAAGTTATGGAAGTCCTGAGGCGTCTTGGTGAGAGGTGCAGCCTTGAGGATTGCCGGAGAATGGTGAGCGCAGTGGATATTGATGGTGATGGTATGGTTGACATGGACGAGTTTATGAAAATGATGACTCAATCTATGACTAGTGCTTAAGATAGAGGGTTATGCTTGCGGAAATCTATTTCTCTAAGTTGTATCCAATCAAAACTTAATCAAAACTTCGTGCAGAAACTTTTTCTCTCTAGAATCCTTCGCTAGGAAATCTCATTATAACTTCTTTTTATACGCTGTTTTTCTTATCATTCGAGATTTGTAAAATAGAAATAAAATTATAAAAAAACCCTTATTCTATATACTTGCTTATGTTATAAAATCATTAGAATTTTCTTTTTATATACACGAATTCTTAATTTTAAGAAAAAAAGTTCATTTCTAGTAATTAATACGCGTAAATGGCAAATGGAAATGGATTTTGGCAAAATAAAAAAAGAAGCCCTGAATAAATGTTGAACTTTCTCTTAGTTATACTCACTCCACTCACAATCTCTTTTTCTCTCACAACACACGGTTCGATGGCCTATTTTTTTCTGAACAATCTGATGTGAGCCATAATGGAGAACTTGCGATAAATCGGGAAGATAAGTGTAAGGAAGGCTAGTGAAATTCAATTGAAACATTTCCAAAAACGTTGATGTCTTATAAGACTGATTACTATTGATGGGATATCCATACCATGAAATATTCCTAAGCTTAGGTGTGGAGAGTTTTTTTTTTTTGTAACCGTAGTGTCCAGGTTAGCTTACGTATACTATGACTAATCCTTGGATCCACTGAACAACCTGCAAGTCTAATGGATAAATAAAGTACCGTGGGGTAACATACATACACAGAGAGAATCTAGCCCGGATACGGTGAAAAGGAACAAGTCCCTTCCCTAGGCCACGAACTCGAGTGCAAAACTTAGGTGTGGAGAGTGTTAAAGAAGAACCAAGGTTGTCAGTATACCATGCCAAAACAAGACAAAGTAGGATTCTCTGTAAAAATTGTAAGATTTTTAACAAGTCATGTGTGCGTCTATCATAGAGGTGAAAAAAACGCAGAGATGCGCTACTGATGGTAACATGTTTTAGCTCAGTTCAATTCAAAAGTTGCAAACCCTTCAATCACTTGCAGAAGCTTGAGCCCAAATCTTTAATAAACTCATACTCTGGATGTACATTTTCTAACTTTAATTGTTTGAGAACGTAGAAATGAGAAGACGATAACTAGGGAAATCTCACAATGCCTTGGTTCGTCAAGTTAAGCACAAGAATCTTCTAGGGTTCGTATTTCAAGACCGAAACTGGTAGTTCAAAAGCAGTACCAGACCTGGTAATGACTTCTATCCTACGAAGTTTAACTTCAGAACCATTTGCCGACGTAAAATTCTTCGTAAGAATAGCTTCCTTCGAAGAACCAATTGAGATAGAATGTTGGAATCTTGATGCCATCAGCCTGACGCAGATCCATCCATTTGTTAAGAAACAAGTTTTGTGGATTTGACGAACTGAATCGATCGGTCCGTGAGTCCTATTATCAAAAGTCAGGTGAGGGATAGTGAAACACAACCTCTTACATCTCTTAGAAACCAATCTGAATCGAGCAAGCTCTTCCATGGAAATAAAGCGAAGAATCTGATGAGCAATTCTGCCAGGAAGATTTCTGAATCTGTCTAGAGTCTTGGCTATTTAATAAAAAATATGAACCCAAATACTTTAACCATTTACAAACGAAAAATGAAAATCTTTTGTTTGAATTCAACGGGTAAATTTTTGCTAACATGATCAATCATGTTTTACAAGGAACCCAAAGGATTTTAGGATTCCTACAGAGTTTTTTTTTTTTTAAAAAAAAAAACCAGAATTGGTTAGATAATTAAAGAGCCAAGTCAATCAAGATGTCAGGGAGAAGAATTACTTAAAAAATTGTTGGATTAGGTACTATTTACAGAGTATTTTAATCTTCTTTTTTTCTTTTTTTTACGTTAAAATGAGATTGGAAAAGGAAGGGAAATGATAAGAAAAGGGAGGGAGTCATTTGATGAGATTTTCAAGTCAACTTTTTTTATCATAAAAAAATCTCATCATTTGTGGGATGGAATTGAAAGAATCATCCTCAAGAAAAAACAGGCACACAAGGTGCCATGATAGTGAATAATATAATCTCTTAGTTTTCTTTTCCAACTTATTTCATGGGAAAGTTTCCTAATCACTTATTTTCCTGTCCTCTATTTCCTTCTCATAATTTAACTTCTTTTCCTTTTATCGATCAAACCTAACAGTAGTAGGTGCATGAGTTAAGAGATGGGAATGTCAGAAAATGGTTAGAAATATGGAACTAATAAAAATGGTTAAAATTATTATTTTTTTGAATCCGAGGAAATCACAATCCTCAGAAACGTAGTTTGTAGGTCCAGTTGAGCGAATAAAATCATGATTGTCCCATGCTCTTACAAAAGATATACGTCCTGACTCAAAATCGAGACTTGTTGTGCAAATCTCAAGCCGTTTGCCATCATGCCACATCCCTTAGGGACAAATGGTTAAGATTATGTTCATAAGGGAAATAGCAAAGGGAAAAGGAGTAAAATTCTATCTCTTCCCTTAACAGTAAAGCTCAGGTTAGCCATGTTTGGCTCAGGGTAGCTCTCATGCTTGGTGCTCGTATATCTCTACTATTTTTAATAAATCCTGTGGATTATAAGCTGTTCTATTCTCTTCTTCAAGCTGAATAAAGACTCCTGAAGTCCCTATCAGAATCTTCCTTGCAAGCTTTGATATGCAATCAGTACTCATCCTCCACCTAATTCAACAGCACCACCGCCCTCCCTTAACAAACTGATTAACCCCTTTCACTTGCTATATATACCAACGGATCTTGACTCCATTTCTCTCATCAAAAAACACCTTAGCCACGTTCAAAATATTCAGACCAACAAAATGGCAGCAGCGTTGTCAAAAATTTCTTGCTGGGCTTCTTATATTCTCTTCCTCTACTTCGTTTATCATCCGGCCGAAGCTGCTGTTAAGAGATACCAGTTCGATGTGAATGCTTAAACATCAATGCTAGCTTTTTATGCACTTTCTGTTACATTTCTGCTTTTTTCCTGACGTTCTCTTCTGTTTATCTCAGATCCAGGTGAAAAATGTTAGCAGGCTGTGTCATGCCAAGCCCATTGTCACGGTAAATGGGAGGTTTCCAGGGCCAACAGTATATGTAAGAGAAGGTGACAGAGTTCTAGTGAACGTCACCAACCACGCCAAATATAACATGTCTATTCATTGGTATGATCGATGGATGGAGCCAGTTCTTACCCTCATGAATTGTGTGAAAGATAATGCATATTTTTCTGACGGGAAAGAATGTTGTTTTTGCAGGCATGGACTAAAGCAATTCCGTAATGGCTGGGCAGATGGACCTGCTTATATAACACAGTGTCCTATCAAGAGAGGGCATAGTTTCACATATGATTTTAATGTAACAGGTCAGAGAGGAACTCTATGGTGGCATGCCCATATCTTATGGCTAAGGGCCACGGTATATGGAGCTATTGTTATCATGCCCAAACCGGGGACCCCGTTTCCTTTCCCCCAGCCTGATAGAGAAGAAAATATAATCTTAGGTGGGGCAGAGAAATCAGCAGCCTGATAGATGAACTCATATGATCTAGAATATATTAACTTCTAATTCTTTTCTGTGATTCTTGAAAATGTGTAGGAGAATGGTGGAACAGTGATGTTGAAGATATTGAAACACAAGGGGACAAGCTGGGATTGCCGCCAAATGCCTCTGATGCGCATACCATTAATGGGAAGCCAGGGCCACTCTTCCCATGTTCTGAGAAACGTGAGCAAATTTTTGGATCTGATCCCTGTGTTTACGATCAATATAGATCAACTTCTAAAACTTTCCCCGATTTTTTTCAATGATTTGAAGTAATTCCAAACAACCTGACACATTTTGGAACAATTCTATAAATGCTCTACATTAAGATCACCGAGATATCTTATCATGGCCTATACTTTTTCTTTTGGGCAGATACATTTACCTTGGAGGTTGAACAGTCAAAGACATACCTCTTGAGAATCATCAATGCTGCGCTCAACGATGAGCTTTTCTTTGCGATTGCTGGTCACAACATGACTGTGGTAGAAATTGATGCAGTTTACACCAAACCCTTTACCACTCGAGCCATACTAATTGCGCCCGGCCAAACCACAAATGTTCTTGTTCAAGCAACACAGAAACCAAACAGATATTTCATGGCTGCCAGACCTTTCATGGACGCACCGCTTTCCATAGATAACAGAACTGCCACTGCTATATTGCAATATAAAGGCATCCCAAACACCGTAATTCCTCTCCTTCCTCATCTACCAGAACCAAATGACACTGCTTTCGCCCTTAGCTACAATGCCAGGCTTAGAAGTCTAAACTCTCCACAATTCCAGGCAAATGTCCCTCTCAAAGTCGACCGGCATCTTTTTTACACAATTGGTCTAGGAATAAACCCTTGTCCAACTTGCTTAAACGGAACAAAACTAGCCGCTTCCTTGAACAACATCACTTTTGTAATGCCCCAGGTTGGCCTACTCCAAGCTCACTACTTCAACATCAAGGGAGTGTTTAGGTTAGATTTCCCAGATAACCCTCCAACACCGTTCAATTATACCGGTGCACCACTTACTGCCAATCTTGGCACTACATTAGGCACCAGGGTTAGTAAAATTGCCTACAATTCAACTGTTCAATTGGTACTGCAAGACACCAATCTTCTCTCTGTTGAATCACACCCTTTCCATCTTCATGGTTACAATTTCTTCGTTGTTGGGACCGGAATTGGAAACTTTGATCCTAAAAGGGACCCGGCAAAATTTAACTTGGTTGATCCTCCCGAGAGAAATACAGTTGGTGTACCTACTGGTGGATGGACTGCCATAAGGTTCAGGGCTGATAATCCAGGTAAGTTTAGTGACACAAATATGTAACATCTCATGTCACAACTTGCTAAAAGTAAACTAGCAGAGAATTGATCTCGTGGTTTTTCTTGTTGTCCAGTCATCTAAAGTGGTTTATTACTTTTCAGGGGTGTGGTTCATGCACTGTCATCTAGAGTTGCACACAGGCTGGGGATTGAAAACAGCTTTTGTTGTCGAAAATGGAAAACTCCCGGATCAATCTATTTTGCCTCCGCCTAAGGATCTTCCTCCTTGCTAGAAGCTTTTCAAAACCAGATAACATAATCTGGAACGTTTGAAATTTCCGAAGTGACAATTTCTTTAAAGCTGCAAGAGCAAAAATGTAAACGGAGGAACAGAGTTAACTATCTGTTCAGGATTCTTTGTGATTGTAATTGAGATTTGCTGTTGTGCAATAAATTAATCTAATGATAAAGCATTTCAGGTTTGTATCATTTGACATTGGCTGATGCTCAATTTAAGGCCACGATAATTTTCAAAGCAAGTGGAGATCCTGCTCAGGAATACAACTGCACAGCACTTTTAAAGATCCTTAACTAAATATAAAGCTACGACTTCAAAATATATTAATTTACGGCCATATATTTTCTTTCAAATACCAATTTTCTCTGCTTAAATCCAAAAGGTGACTTCCAGAAAATTACTTTCAAATTGAATTCAAGCCATCCACCTGAAATACATTGAACTAGTGAGGTGGTACAAGAAAAGTAAAAGTGAGGGGGGGGAACAGAATTCACCATTTGTGCCAAATTCTTTTCATTTGTATGGTGTAATTGACCTATTTTGGTTCTTCATTCAATTTCTCAGTCCGCATCTTTAAAAAAGCAGTCGACAGACTCGATTAAATGTTAATTAGCCACCACCGCATGCACTCATTGAATGCATCATCGTCCAGCCAACTAAACCGTTGACCACTGTCGCTATTTGAACCCTCACCGCCCTCCGCCTACCAGCACCATCCCCGCCATAGATGGCTATGGGAACCCCAAACAACAGAGACCAAACCAATCACAATCATAAGATACCCTCCCTGTGGAGGAATCTATCTCCATCTCTATGGAGACGCTTCCTTCTCAGTTTAAGACTGATTTTCTTGCAATCATTTCCTGTTGAGGCAAAAAAAAAAAGAAGCAAAAGCAAGAGATTATATGGACTCTCGAATTCGAAAATTGCCAATTTGATGAGAAGGCCTGGAATTCTGTCTTTGTTTTTCAAATGCGAAAGAAATGCTTAGATAAGGATAATATTGGTATTTCATCTACAGAAATAAAGAATGCTGTGTCAAAGACAAAACGATGTCTTAAATAAAAAGACTCTTTCAATGGGAGACGAAGACGATCAAGCAGAAGAAGAGGAGGAAGAGTCTCTCACCAGTTTGGAGGCTTGGGAAGAGGCTGTGCTTCGGGGAAACTGGTAAAGGAAAAGAAGAATTACCGATAGATGAGGATGTGGTGCAAGAGAATGGCCTTTCGGTGAATGCTATTATTACTTGTAATCCCATCCGAATCAAAGGTCAGGCTATGAAATTACCACTGATCATTTCAATTGATATTGGTAATACTCATAGTTTGGAGATTCTGTGCGGATTATCGGAACTATCACTACCAATGATAAATTTCCAATTCCTCTAATAGATTAAAACTGACCATGAGAGTTTGAAATGCATGCTAGAGCAGAAGATTCACTCTTCTATTCAGAAAAAAGGGGCCAAAAGCTGCTTGGTTTGAATTATGAATTTTTGTATAGAAGTGGCAAGAAAAATGTGGTTGTAGATGCTTTGTCAAGAAGGGATGAAGGGGAATGCTTGACTATAAGCATGGTGGTTCCTGAGTGGATTAAAGAGGTGTTATTTAGGTATGAGGAAGATACTACAGTGAAGGAATTGATTGCTGATGTACTTTTGGATAAGGAAACATATCCAAATTATGAGTACAAGGATGGGGCTATGAGATATAAGGGACAGGTTTTCTTTGGCAGTTAAAATGCTATCAGAACTGTTTTGTTGCAGAAGGTGCATGAAAGTGCTATTGGTGGGCATGGTGCTGTGCATAGCACATACAGGAGAGTGAAGCCACTCTTCTATTGCCGCTGTCTCAAGCATCAAATAAAATAAAATGTTGATACTGGTGATGTGCGTGCTAGAAACAAATCAGAAAATGTGGCTAGTCTAGTTACTTCAGCCACTACCTGTTCCATCACAGCACTGTACATAGTGATATATCCATGGACTTTATAGAAGGCCTGCCTAAGTCTGAAGGGAAAGATGTGATTTTAGTGGTGGTGGATCGATTCACAGAACATGGACATCTTTTGATACCTTCTCATCCATTTACAGATGTTCAAGAGGCCAAGTTATTTCCCCAACAGATTTACAACCTGCATGTGTTGCCTTCAAGGATTGTTTCTGACATAGATAAGTCGTTCACCGGTCAATTTTGGAAAGGGTGCTCAACTTTGTCTTAGCCCTCCTTGCCATCCAGAGTCTGATAGACATACGTATAGGCTGAATAGGACACTGGAAACATATTTGCGATTCATGACTTTCCAAAAGCCAAAACAGTGGCATCAGTGGATGCTTTTGGCTGAATGGTGGTATAACACCAGTTTTCATTCTGCAATTCATGTCTTCTCACCGAGCACCTTAAAGTTTTCCACCATCTCATTTTGCAGTAGACAAAAGTTATGACTTTATAATGGCATCAGTTACTGAATTATTGAATGCTAGAGCGGGCATGGTTAAAGTGCTACAGTATAATTTGTTGAAAGCTAAGCGAAGAATGAAAGTAATGGCAGAAAAAAAGAGAAGTTAGCGAGTTTTGCTGTATCCATGTGGACAAGTAACTGATTCTGTGAGGAAGAATATCAAGCTCATTTCTAAATGCTATGCCCCTTATAAAGTCATAAAGAGGATTGGATCTGTAGCTTATGAATTGTAGTTGCCTTTGGGGTGTGCCATACATCCAGTGTTTCATGTATCTTTATTGAAGGAGGTTCGAGATGGTGCTGTGGCGAGTACTGCGTTACCATTAACTGAATTAAAGTCAAATGGCACAATTAAGGCTGCACCAGTTACTATCCTAGCAAAGAGGTTGTGGGAAGGCATAGCATACCAGTGGCGTAGGATCTGGTGCAGGGGTCGAATCTTTGTGAGGAAGAGTCCACTTGGGAAGATATCAAGTTCATACAATCTCAATTCCTGCTTGAGGAAAGGGTTGTTTTGAGAAGAAGGCAATGTTACTTCTCATCTGGAAGCAATTACTGGGTTTCCAGCTGTCATGATTCTACTGATTGTAAAAGGCCAATTATAAAAGCGATTACTTTTGTGGTGAGTTTTTCTCCAGTATTCCTTGATTTAAGCAGCAAACAGCTGAAGGCCATCAAAATATTTGCCTATAATAATCTCATTTGAGGACAACTGTATTAAGCACATAGTAAAATAGAATAGCCTGATCATCCGTTGTTTTTTTCTGCAGTCGTTGCTTCATGTTATGGCATACTAGGGAGACGTCAGTAGGCAGAATTTTGGGCCACATACAAAGCACCAGATAAAAGTACTTAGTTTTTTTTAACGATCTGACAGTGTAAAACGTTCTTTGACTTGAACACAATTTTCTGTTAGATTCTTGCTAGATTAACATAAAAGACAAACTTTGTTAACAAGATGGGAGACCAATTGGGAGACAGAGTCCACTGAGCCCATGAAGTCCGTCTAAGGTCATGGGCATTTTCAAAGCTTCGTGCAGTTGTAGTACGAGAATCAACCACTTGTCAAAACCCCATTTGGTGAATCATATGAAATTCCATATAGATTATAAATGAAGATTAACCATGTGAATGTCTATAACCTAATACAAGGATATGGAACCAAAAATTCTTTTTTTATCAATTCAACTGCAATGAATAGTCAAAGAAAGGCAGAAAATTTCTTGTTTTGTACTAGAGTTGAGAGACCTTGCTTTCTATAGTTATTGGATTAACAATCAGATCACAGCTCAAACCCACATGAGCCTTTGAATAGCATAGCTAGTAGGTGAATGCAAGTGGAGATCTAAGCTTTAAATATAGGATAAGGAATACGAGAAACCCACAGATTCTAAAAGAGAAATGTTCAAAGGGATGAGAAGTGGACTAAGTATGTATCAAGGTAAGGTACAGGTATCATTACTTTTTTTGCATGAAATACGTATTTTAGAGCTATAGCAACATCAATTATTTGGGGTTCATCAAGCAATCTCTATAATTATTTTGGGTTAGCTCTTTGAAAACACTTCCACCTAGCAAGCTCCAACCAACCATGTAATGAATGATATGAGAGAGATATCACATAAGAGATAACAGATGAAAAGAGATCATAGCAACCATATATATAAGATGAAAAGGAAACTTATAACTCAAGTGTCTGACAGCTTAAGAAGAATTCTCAACTTTCTTTTGATTTTAAAGAAGAATCTTCTTCAGCTGTTTATCTACAGAGCATTAGGGTAAGTTTCCTTTTTGTTTGATAACATGACTTAACATGACTTGAACGGTAAATTTATAGAGTTTTGGCTTATTTATTCTATTATGTATATTAAATAGAAAAGTGAAGTTGAGTTCAAGGGTATTGACTTGGTTACAAACAAAAAAAATGAATTCAACACTACTCGTAGGAAATTAAATTGATTTGGTTCCGATCATGCTATTATTCTGGCAGGGTCACTTAAAGAGAAAATGATGAAAAATCTTAATAATACTGTATATTGGTCCTTATTTCTTAGAAACCTGTAATTTAATCCCTGAAAAATGAAAAATGAAAAATGTATTCCCTTGTGCTTTCCAAAAAACTTAACATTTTAATTTAACCCTCCAAGAAAAAAAGGCTGGCTCTCTCCTCCCTTATAATTATAATATAATTAGTCCGCTTTCTTCAAAAGATTAAAAAAAAAAAAACAGTTTGATCCTTCAAAAGAAAGATTAAAATTCTACTTTTCTGTTTAAGAGAAATATTTTTGAACGTTCTTAAATAGTATCCTCTATTTTCTTAAAGGGAAAAATTCTTGCCCCCCCATGTTTCTGATCCTGGATTCGTCCCTAGGGAGGACCTTGTTTGGAAATGCAATTTGTGTTTTAAAAAGACTCTCGTTGCTAATGGTCAAACGATCATGAGTCCTTCTAAAATGAATGTTGGATTGATCTGACCGCATCAAGCAGAATATCAGGATCGTATTCATAATGATCTTATCTGCTTGTCAAGCATCACCTGCATGAAGCCTACGGAGCACACATTAGAGTCAATAATGCTAACTTTGAACAGTTGTTTCATAGTGATTAAATATTGTAGAATTATAATACAAAATATATTATCCTCATTTTTTATAAAAAGCCGACAAAATGTAGTAACATGAGATGTCTGCTAAGTATACACATAAAACAAGATTACCTCTATATAAATGCAAGCATCTACATGTGGATTCTAAACTGTGAAAGAGAAGGAACAGCATAAAGATACTCAAATTTTGTCGGTTTGAAAGTTTACTGCATGCTTAAAAATGTTCAACAGTGAGCCACAAAGCTCTTACTTCTCCTCCATGGACCCAAGAATTTCCTTCTCCAATGATTTTGCTGATGCGCAAAAAGCTAACAAGTATGAAAGCAGCAGCTATAGAGAAGCACCAGTTTCCACAGATTTCGAGTTCTCGGTGAAAAACTACTCCATGATTCCTGCAGATGAAATCTTCTTCAAGGGTACAATGTTGCCTTCGAAGGATAACTGCATCAACGTTAACCACCTGCGAAAAATGACCTTGCGAGATGAGTTACTTGTCGATGATAAGTACGATGCGTTCCCAGCACCAAAGATTTCTGGGTGGTGGAAGGAAAAACTGGGCTTGAAGAGGGGTCACATTGCACCTAAGAAAAGCGATAGGGTCGCCGGGGTTTTGGATAGAGTTGTTGAAGAGAGGCCAGTTTTTGTTCATGAAGAGGGACTGACTAACAAGAGAACACAGGTGCGATCGACAAAAATCTGTCTTCTTTCCCTTTTCCTTTCGATTTTTTTTATACATATATCTGAAGTTAAAATCCACTGATAATCAACGGATATCTGAAGTTAAAACTTGGAACAAAAACTAATAAAATCTAGCTTGGCTTCTTTATATGTTACAGGAAGTGTTGGTTGAAGGAGCGTTAAGCTGTAAAGACGGTGCAGTGTAATGTTATCCAAAGTGAAAGAGAGACATGGCCATTAATTTTTTCAAAGGAGGGAAATTTCATTTATCTCTGCTGTGATTTTGTTTAACTCACTCTTCTTCTTCTTCTTCTTCTTCTTCTTCTTGGCTTTAGTTTTTTGTTGGACTCTAAACAGCAATCTATCTCCTTTATTCTTCCCCTTTCAGCACAACCCTCCCCATGCAACGAGTGGTATTTTGATGTTTTGGTATGTACAAATGGTTGCTGTTGAACAACTTCCACTAAATCAAGTAGTATTGATCAGTGCAATCCATCGTATTATGATTTTTATTTCTTAACATGAGTGTTTCATTTGCGTTATTCTCATCTGTCCAAGAACTCGGTTTTACATTTGCTATCGGGGGGAGCTTTGCGGTGAAACACACTTTTCAGTGATTTATTATTTATTGAGTGGCTCTAATTTAGTAATCTACACAGTGATAAGTTTACAAGAATATATCACGGAAAAAGGGACGCGATATCGTAGATGGTAAGAAAAGTGCACGGTGCTTTTCGGGCTTTTGATGCTAAGATAAGTCCAGAGGAAGTATTCAAGCGTCTGATGCGTGCTCCGAAGTATATTATAGTTTTAAAGTGTTTTTTATTTTTTTTATATACACCTTTTACTACACTTGACGTTAATCGACGTCATAAAAAATAATTTATTTTCTACAATGGAGTTACATAAATAAAATTCTTTCTTTCTTTTTTTTTTTGTTAAAAAATGAAGTTGCCGTAACTTGAAGTCATGGTGACAACTGAGAACCACCCATTGATGGCGATGGCATGGAAAAGTATTCTTTCAATCCGTGGATTTCAGATAGTGCTGTGCGCTTCCACTGATCTCCTAATTTGCATTTTATTTTAGTAATTTTTCCATCTAAAATTGCATTTACTTGTGAAATGACCCTCGTCAACACACACGCCAACGCTCCTTTATCATTTCGTCAAATTTATTAAATATATTAAACTACAATTGGATTTTTAAAATATATTTTTTTCATTGCAGTGCACATAAAAAAAGAATCATATCTATACTACAAAAAAAATATTAACAACTTAACTCATCTAAAAGACTATTGATATTAGAGATGCTTTTACAGTCGCATTTTTTGCTGTCTAATTAACCATGCACGAGTTAAGAATATATGCTTTTTGTAATTAAGCTTTCCAAAAAGAAATAATAGAAATTAATAGGTTCTTTCCGGTTTCAAGATCAGATTGCCAGTATACTAAATGTTCTGCTGAAGAGTGGAGACCCCTATAAAGTATAAAGAGGAGTTAGACCGGAACCAAAAAAATACATCACTCCCTATGATTACAACATTCCCTATGATTACAACATTCAATGATCAAACCTCGCCATTCTTTAAGCATTAAATGGATTGTGTGAAAAGCACACTAGAATTATTTACAACAAATAGAAACAGCACACCTTGTTAGGCGATCAAAGAATTAAGGGTAACTTTCTCTATCACCCGCTAACCAACTTGGATAGATGGCTATAATTACAATTCTCAATCTCTATGGCTAAAATCTTAAAAGCATCAGTGACTAATTACAAAATCTACAATGTTGCCAGGTCATCCCCGGATGGAAAACAATCTGTTTGATGGTCTTGTCAACTGCACACCTGCAAAAGCAAAATAAATCGAGAGTAAATGACTCTGATAGTGAGGACAAGCGGGCATGGGAATAAACAAGTTGTAATCTGCAGGAAGATTGTGTTTCTTTTTTTATGGCAACAAGGAGAACGTTTAAGAACCTAAGTACTTGTCTTTTAATTCTTTGCATTGCTAGAGACCCTGCAGCAAACAATGGATAAATGACAACATAGTTTCTTGTATTACTAACTACCATATAAAAGTTCCTATACTGAAAATTTTAAATTATAAACCTTGATAGATACTTGAGCAATGAAAAATAGAAAACGTTACACAGCACAATCCACAGGTATCAACACCTCCACAACTAAAAATCATCAGCAGGGCTTTACTAATGCCAAAACCTGAAATTCTATGTCGTGTTTACTTGGACCACCGACATTAACGGGTTGCTTCGTATTCCATTGAAGCAAGATCCATTTTATCTAGTGTTATGAAATCTTCAAAAAAGACCAAGTGGTGGAGTTCAAACTCACTTTAGACAAGTTGGCTATGATGATGACAATTGAAGGTCTTCAGTGACCTTCTCTTGTAAAGAGGGCAGCAAGAATCCTTCTATCCTGTAGTCACGCAATGGACTCTTCAGGCATTTCAATCAATCCCAATCATTTGGCTTTGTGGAACCCAGATACTTCTCCATTGACTCTTTTTTGTGTTCAGGGTCAAGGCTGCAAGCATCCTCACCGGAGTAAATATACAAGTGAAAAGTTGTTAAATTGGAAAATGACTAGATCTAATCAGAATCAGAACCAAAAGGTAAAGTAAGAGAAACTGACCTATTTCTAAGGCCAAGAAGAGCATAATGCGCCGCACCTGCAAAAGCAGAAACAGGAGCTATGGCAGCAGCAGGAACAGCCCTTACAGCAGTTGCCAGGGCAGATAATGCGCTGGCTCCGTGCTGGTGTTTTCTCAACGGAGTCTGCACTAAAGCAGAAGCAGACTTTCCCAAGCCATCACTGAGACTCTCATATGCCTGACAATTTGAGAGCACAACTTTATTAGGGGAACAAATACTGCAGGCAACAATACATTGTTTTATTTTCTCGAACATATGGATGTATAATGCTCTTTATAACAACTAAGCCTTAATCCCAAAATAGTTGGGTCTGGTCAGCTACACAGTTCCTCTTACACCATTCCATGCGATCATACACCAACTCCAATGTATGATGGTCTTTAGGGCCATAAAAATCCTATCTGTTTATTTCTAAGGTGTTTAGTCCCAGATAAAAAAAAAATGCACTCAAAACTACATGATATCAACATATAACTTTTTAAGTGTTACAGAAAGCATAAGGAGCAGCCATGTAAAAAGCAAGGCAAGTTGAGGAATTTACATGTTGAATTCCTTGCAGGGCATCTTCTGGCTGATTGCATCTTACATTTTCTTTAGTTTTGGCTTGTGCAGACCATGACACAGGAGGAGAAGGAATACTTGTAAGAATATACTCTGCTTGGAGCAAAATATCATGAGCCCCAGCTGCTAAATGCACCCCAAACCCAACAGCTTCAAGTGATATACTTTTTAGAAATGCACTTGTACCTGGGAATGAGAATTAGCAATAATGATTACTTTCATGCATAAACTTCGAGGTCAAGACATTCTGACCAGAAATATATGCAAAAACACAAATTACAATTAGTCAAGGAGGAAAACAGTATCATAGAGCAATTAAACAGAGACAACTCAATAAAGCGCCAAAAGAATTATAATATTAATGACATGCCGGTCAGATCAAGTATGCTCTATTCTTATTCAGCAACCTCGCAGAAATTTCATGATCAGAATTTTATCTTGCGAGTAAACAGAAAACCAATTGGACAGGATGTGTGTGTGTGACAAGTAGAGATGTTAACCACAAACATGCAATATAAGCACCTCATGTCATCATGTGATACACACAATGACCTGGTAACATTTACAACATGATGCAATAACCCAAATTTTACTGCTAGAGACCAAACAATTGTTCAACACAAAATGACTTGCCTCTTTGCATTCCCTTGATTATTTTATGATCCTTCCTGTAGCTCTCAACAGGCATAGAAACAAACTTTGCAGCACCAGAACCAACAGCAATCAGGGACCGGATAGTAGGAAGGCCTCGCAAAATTTTATGCATCTACAGGCATGAGAGAGATAAATAAATAGCACAAAACATTTTGATAGAAGAATTGAATAATAAGAGTTCCCAATAAGTATGTCTGATGGAACTGAGACCTGATTTTGAGAGATCTCCACCAACCACTCCCCTATAATTATTTCACATACACTGCCCCAGCCATAGACACCAACAGCATGAACATGTTTTAGCTGTAGTTCAACGGCCTGCATCAGAATTTACTGATAGTGATGAGAACATCCAACAGGCAACTCTCAAGAGTTATATTATGTGCAGCCTTTTTTTGTCTAGGGAATTGACTTAATAATAGTTTTCTGATAATTGTTTAGAAGTAAATGATTGGAGATGCAACAATATTTGAGTGAGAATTATTGATCTGCTATCATCTTCTTATGAACAAAAATAATCCTTGCCATCTGATATTGTAACAGGCCTTTATCTATTACTGAATGACCATAAATCCATAAAATGCACAAAAAAGAAGGCCATGCATTTTAGACCAATAGTAATCTCATGGTGTAAAAATTACCTTGAGCCTTACCCAATCCCACTGGAAAGCATTTGAATGTTACTTGTGTCATTTTATCATGAATCAATTACAATACTTATTATCAAATGTATAAGAGTGAAAAGCAGAACACCTAAATAATCAGAGCTTATCCACAAACTGATTTTTTCCATCAACACTAATAGCTACCAAACAGAACTTCATAAAATTCAACTGAAGTAACAATATATTCACCTTCCAGGGGACAAGGTTCACGAGCTCCACATACTTCCCACTGCTCAATGCTGCTAGATCAACACGATGGGGACTGTAGTCAACTCGAAGAATAATGGGCCATATGTCGAACTTCTGAAATAAGTTAATGTGATCAGCACATAGAATTGACTTTAAGAAATCAAACTCGGACTATGAAAAAGAACTGAAAACAGATAGATCAAGAAAATCATGGCCTGGCTCAATTATTTATATAGTCAAATCCATCTTTCTCATGCAATTATTCAATGAAAATACAGGCCATCAGAGTATAAGCATGAAAGGAAAACAATCCCTTGAGTGGTGGCTAGCCATCTCCCCGGCCAGTTCACATGATGGTACTCAAATGGTATCTTAACAAAAAGGACATGAAATGTAATGATATCATGTCATTTGATGAATGGCGTGCATGGTCCCTATTGTACTTGCCTGAAAAAAGGGAAGCAGTGCTTCATTTGCAATTGTATGTCCTGCAAGATTACAGCTATTTGTTGCAGAAGTCTCTGCACCATCTGAGTTTTGATCTTGATCCGAAGACTGGCCTGCTGAAAAGCTTTTGGGCCCAAAAAAGCTTATGAGAAAATCAAGTTGGCTTTGATGAAGATGCAATAGCAAAGGAAGGAGAGTTATGCGTAACCTGGAAGGAATAAATGTGACGATTAACATTGAGGCAGCACTTTTATAAACAGTGTGTTTCACTATAACAAATAAAATAAAATAAAATAAAACCCACTGTTATAAGGTTGACTCTAGTTCAAGAAGAAATAGTGATCCAGATGTCTAAATATGTACAGCAATTGATATTTTGAGTAAGACCATAAAAGAACAAGAGACTGCAAAGGATAGGGTGGATTGCCAACCCCATTAAGATATTTAGGAATCAAACAAACGAAACAAAACAGTTGCTTAAAACATCTATATTTCCATTCCTGATTTGTCATGAACACTGACAGCCAAGATTCTCTATAGCCTTTTCAAAAAAAAAAATCATCAATCTTTGCATGCTGAAAAATTTCAGATAAAAGTATGACAGTGCTTTCCAAAACAGAGATGTAACACATCAAAGCATCTACCAGAATAAAAATCAATAATCATGACTTGTGAAAAACATACCGGTATTCCTCAAGAGGGATTAGAGGATCTGGTCTGACAGCTTCCAAGTCCAGCTTGAATGCTTTTGAAGTGGATTCCCTAGGATGGTCTTTTGAATGATAATATCCAAGTATCTTCCATTGCAAAAAAAAAAAAAATACGTATATTAATTCAAACATCATTTATATATATATATATATATATATTAAAAAATTAAATGACAATAATTAAATATCATGGATGAGAATTTTATATTACCTGTTTCCATGGTGCAGTTTTACTCTTATCAAAAAGATGAAAATCTCTTACTGCGAGACAGAGTTTAGATGCACATACTCCACCAACTGGGAAGACATCGTATTGAAATTGCATTCCTGACAATGCAAGCTCTAGACAATCAGCTGTATCCCTTCCACAAGTATGACTACAAGGATCACCATTCTTTTTATATGCCTGCCAGTCAGAACCAGCATACATTCTCCAGCTCACATTAATGTTCTTAAGAAGTACACGTCCTGTGGCCTTCCCAAAATCATCAGATCTTACAGGATGCAAAGTTGGAAGCTGGTTTTCCAAAACCTGATTCACACAGGCTTCACTACTTGCTCCAGAAATGTGATTTTCAACAATGCTTAAAGGGGCATCCCCATACCATCCACCATTTCCTCTTCCATGGTCTGCATCACCAAAATTCTTGAATATGCATTTAAGTTTCTCAGGTGGTGACTGCCTGCCTATGGATAATTCTGACAATGGGCGTAAATCAGACACGCAATAGCCTTCTATAAATTCTGGGAAAGAACCACTCTGTAGAAATGTGGTTTGATTACTTTCCAGGCCTAGTGAAGGCACTGGCCGATCATAAGAGAGATCATTCAAGAAAAAGTCGGGAGTTTCAACACTTAGGCTGCAAGCTTCTCCGAGGAGACTTTCATCAAGTGAAACATGAATTTCTGATCCACTGGAACCAAACCGGCATGCCTTAATCCCATGCAAGTGAAATGCATCTTCACATATCTCATCCATTAAACCAGCCACCCCAAGGTTACTCTTTGTGTCTGCAGTAGGGGAATGAACTTGGGAAGTTGATGGCACACAATCATGAATGGAAATCCGACCTTCATCATTGAACTCGTTTTTTTCTTGGGCCTGACGAAAACCATTCCACCTATTCTGCAAGTGCACAACTGATTCCTCCAGGTCAGGGGCAAAGAGCTGTTGGAATTGAGCAGCCAAACGCATTAGACCAGAAGTAGTGTCATGGCAAGTTTCCACATAAATGTGGGACTTTGTGCATTCTACCTCCCAGAGAAGGCCATTCTTACAGTCAGTTCTCAAAATTGCTTCAACCAGGGCCTCACGGGCAACTCTCACATAACCCGTCTGACGAAGATATTCCACATTATGAGTGCCACCAATATTCTCATGTGCTGCACCAAGAAGAAGCCCTACTTCTTGCATACTAATTTTGTAATCACTATCAATAGAATCTTCCGTTGTTGTATTGGAAAGAGAAAACAAAGATGCAGCTAATAGACAAGCAATGGGTGGCTCACCTGTTTCTTCTTTCGAATATGAGGAACCAGACTCGGAATGAAGATCCCTAACCACTGACTTCTTCAAGTGAGGCTCATAACTTATTCCAATATCAACCAACTTTAGAATGAAAGAAGTTTCAGAAGGGTAATTCAAATCCCCCTTTGCCAAATTCTCATTGTTTTCCTTCTCCGCTTTAGGAGAGGGCAAAATGAAGAAGGAGGATATTGCATCCAGCCAATCCAAGCGACCACCAACAGCAATAACTGTGGCACATCTGACACTAACAGTTGTAAGATCATGTGAGCTCTTTGGATCCCATACGTGTATAATTTCAGAACCAGCCAAGCTAGAAGACAACACATTGGAACCTCCTCCATCTCCACGTTTCCTAGTGGAGTTGCTACAAGAAATCAGAAGAAAATCTTGATCTGGAACTCCAGTGATGCAACCCCATAATTTACCTTCTCCATGGGCTAGCCAAAAGAAATTGGCACCCCTGATACCTCCAATATTTGAGACAGAGAGCATATCAAATTTTTGAATTTTCAATTTTAAACAATGCCATGATCCAGGAAGTTCACTCTGCAATGAACCTTTTATGTCATCCTTTATATCTGGTCTAATAGAAAAATCTACTGATTCACACTTCACAAGAACTGATGTTTGACTGACTGGAGACAACTCCCTATCACCGACTACATCGCAGGCCATGCCTGATAATCCATTTATCATCTGATCTAGAAGGCAATGCAAATTACTATACTGGGAACTGCTAAGATCAACCACAACATGAAACAGATGAACATGCAAGAAGAATGCAGAGCTCAAAATTAACAGTTCTCTGGTTTGCAAATTCATGTCTCCTAGATCCTTCGCAGCAGTTGCACTAGCAAATTCATGTCCTTTCACCTTCATTTTTTTCCTGCTCCTGGATTCCTCAGAAGTTGCCAGAGACTTGGCTGTCTCAGCTATCCAAGGACCAGTCACAGGGTCTTCCTGCCAAAGCATACTAATTGTACATAGGCAACCAGCTCTATTTTTCACAGACACAATCTTCTGCGCACAAAATTTATAACTTGGCATCAAAGTAGACGAGGTAATTCCATTATCATTACATGCTGGATTAACCAAGTAAACATCGAGATTACTAACATTCAAATGACAGGAACATATGGTCCTTGGTGCATGCCTTTTCCATGAACTGGAGTTCAATGTTGGTCTTTCCAAGTTCGATGGTGAAGAAATATCAACAGCAATAAATTGATTCCAGGGAGAGTGGCCTCCAATATCTCCACCACTTACAAGTGGGAAACATAGTATTACCCTCGCCTTAAGGACTGATATACTACCTTGCAAGTTTTCTGTAGAGGCCAATGTTGAAACCCCAGAACTTGAACCTTTTTTCATATATCCATGAGATGATTCATGCTTCTTATTGACAGATGGAAATCCATTCCTCTGAATACTCCTTTCAACAGATTTTTCAGCATCCTTCAGAAGATTCAGTATCTTGTTTACTGAACCAAAGTCCACCCAGAATATCAACAACGGCAGTTGCAATGAGAATGACTTTGTTCCAGTAAAATTTCCATCTGACAAATCAGAATTTACAGTAAACTGGCACCGAGTAACACCTGAGGTACCAAGCAGTTTCATTTTGGTCGCATTTCCAAATGGAACTCTTGGTGCAATTAATGTGTTTAGATCATCTGAATGAGGAAATGGAGGGAGAACACCTTGGACTTCAGCTTGCAGATTCTGGATCAAAACAGTCTGGCAATAGCTGTCACTACTGAGCTCCAGCACGTGACTATTCATGGCATCATTTTTATTACACACGTAATATATAAACTCAATACACTTCACTGTTCCTTCAAACCTCAATTCTTGAGGACAAACCTGTTGACCTTGCCGAATTATCAAGTTAGCATAGAGGAATATCATAGAAAACCAATGAAGATTAAATAATTATGCAGATAATAGTAGGATTCTAATTCTTCAAGGAAAATATTACCTGCAAAACAACAAAAACATCTTTGCATTCAGCACCCAGACAACAAATCTCCAGTCCAATATTATTCCGATCACTCTTTTGACCGTACAGATATTCCTGGTCTTCATCCTGAAAGTATAACAAGACAGAAACTCCAGCAAAAGTCACTTTAAGGTTGGTTTGAACATGCTGGTCTTCTGTACATGGTCAAGGAAAGGAAAATTATAGCACTGGTCAGATATCTGAAAAAAATACCATTGAAGTCTGAAAACCTTATTATGATAAATAAGTATCTTCAAATATAAATGTTGTACTGGAAACATAGCAATGAATATCGCATGTCTATAGCAAGTGCATTGACAGCACAACAGTCATCACTATTAAAAAAAGATACAAACACAACAAAATCATTACTCCACCAACCAAAAGAGCTGAATGGATGCACCTTCTATGTATTAAGAATGTAAATGTTCTAATAAGCCAGATATATCTCATGAAACAATATGATGCCTAATGGAATAATAACTAGATTCTAAACGAGAATGAAAGTTGTATCATAATATAGAAACACCGTAAACATGCCGTATCCAAGATATTGCATGAGGAGCAACATTCATGATAAGATTGAATGTAAGTAGCACTAAAATTTGGGATGCAATGGATGCACAAAATGGTGAGCTTAATAATTTAGATTCAACATGGCAACAGGTGCACATACCAGAAGGGATTTGAAAAGAACCAGAAGCAAGGCTTGATGCTGCAGTTAATGCACTGAAAACAGAACATGTCCAGTTCCACATCCCGCTGCTTCCCAGAGCTGATTGTGAACTTCTCATTCCATCTAAACATTCAAAAAACTGGTCCACACTGTAAATAGGCCAATAAACTCAGATTACCAAAACTGCATATAGAAAATACAATATGGAATTAAAGATGCAAGAGATTTTATGGACTTAAAGATTGATATTTATTTGTAGAATTACAATCCTCTTCACCAAGCATAAGATCTCAATGCTGAATTTCTAAAATTCCAGAGTACTAGGGGGGAAGGGAACAATTTGATAAACACTCCATGGTGTTTAGAAGATCAGGTGCTTGGGTGGCATAATTCCATATGGTAGAGTGATTAAAAAAAACTGTATGGAACTCAATAGCAAGAAATATACACTAACCTTGCTCCAAGGTCTAATTCTTCTTGGATACCATCTTTCTTGTTTTCAATAGAATTTGGCACCCAGTCAGATATAAGATGTGATCCAGGTAGCATTGCTTCACTAACTGATTCTTTCCCAGTGAAAGAAGTAAAGGCAGATGTAAGGCTACCACGAACAGGGCTCACTTTGTCATTAGCAACCACAGCAGGGACAGATAACGAAGAGTGGAAATGAGAAGAAGAATTAAAGTAGACAGATTCTGTTGATTTATAATGTGCATCCCCCCTGCCATCTTGATCAATATTCTTATAAGTTTCCCATGAAAGTAGGAACCACTTGATTGTGCTTGGTTGAAGTCTTAATTCTACAGGATCCACATAAACCTCTGCATCTAATTTGTGAATGTCTAATGAACCATTCTTCCAGGGAATGCTTAACTTTAAATTCCCTGAAAATCCACCGTTATTCCCTGTAATGATAGGAGTTGTAGGTTTCGATCTGCAGCACCCTGAAAATTGCTCGCTAAAACTTGAATCTGAAACACATGGACTGCAACTCTGAATGTCAACAGCATCCGTTTTGAGAAGTTCAAGCACTGCTCCTTGAAACTTAATAAAATTCATTAACTGACTTATCCCTAGAAAGTTTTCTACTCTTTCATCAGAACTTAGGTTAGCATCTTCAGAAACACAGGTTCCACATTCTATTTCAGGTACTCTGAGGACCAAAGTTTCTTGACATCCAACCTTTTCATCCTTCTCAAAATACGGCTCATATGCAACAATCAACTTCTTAACCTTTACGTGGAAACTCGTCAAAAACCACTTCACCACCTTCGCAATTGTCTTGACACCTTCATGAACGTCACCAAAACTACATTTTTTAGCATTTTCCATCAAATCATCCCTAAACCTTCCCACCTCCTTTTGCCCATGTCTACTCTCTTGACTAGAGCTACTAGTCTCGTCTTCAGCTGGTGAATTACTCTTCTTCAAATAGGGTGCAAGTACAAGCTCAAGCCCATCCACCTCAACTTGAAAACCTTTACCCTTCCATGGCATTCTGACTGACAATGAACCAATTGAACCTTCTTTTATCACCACCGAAGCCGCTGCCCCAAACTAGAAAACTCAATCCAAACAGATAAAATTGCCCCAATGAGAAAATCGCCTTCAAGCCTCAATTAAAAACAATTCAAAAACCAAAAATTATGTGTGTGTGTGTGTGTGTGTGAGTGAGAGACAGAGAGAGAGAGAAACAAATATAACAAATTGTTAAACAAAGGACCCTAAAATGTTGTCCAATTTGAAGCAAATAATAAACATAACCAACTGTTTATGGAGCTACAATTAACAAAAAAAAAAAAGCATAATAACAAACATGTAATTGAAAGCCTTAGCTTAACAAACTTTAAAAGGCAAAATTTGCAGCTTAAAAGAACTTGAATTAAATGTTTTACCTTTTCATTAAGACAATCTACATTGAGAGCAAGATCACTGAGTTGAATAGTGCCTTCAGCGAGTTGAACATCGAGCTGGTCAAGATCAATATCTCCTAATATAAACTTCCCTAATTTCTTCTTCAATACAAACTTGCACAGCCTTTTCATCGCCCAACGTGACAGTAACGCCTCCGCCGATTTCGCAAAATTCCACGAAAACATCGTGAATGGAGAATTTGGATAGTAAATTAAGGTGTGTCAAGTTAGGGTTGGGAATTGGCTCGTGATGGAAGATGAATTGTTAGAATTATCTTCCATCAAGAGACAGAAGGAGAGAGATAGAGAAGGATTGGGTTTTGTTAGAGAGAGAGAGAGAGAGAGAGAGAGAGATGGGTATGATTGGAAATTACGAAAGATATTGATTGATTGACTACTTGTTTGTGTTTTGTTTTTGTTTTTCCTTTATTTCTTGAATTTTGAGGTTGCGTGTGGAGTTTTGTTATTATTATTATAACTATTTTGGTTTATAGGGTTCATTTTTTAATGCTTAACGTTTCTAATTCGCACGCCTTTGGGTACCAACGGTATTTTTTAAAAGTCGTTTACGTAACGGTAATTTAAATTAGATTAGCTTAATCGCATTCCCAAGGCTTCTTCCTTTTCTCGAACAGCTGAAAAATCTTCTAATCTCTATATCTGATTTCTTTGAGGTTTTGTTAACAGGAACTATCATCGACCATTATTTTCTTACTGTAAGAAACTAAGAATAGTATAATCGAGATCTCTTTTCACTGTAACGTTACTACAGTAATACAAAATCTATTTTTTTTTTTGTTCTCTTTTAGAAAAGAAAATCTTATTTTTTTTATACCTAGCATTTTTACTATTTTACATGTGGTGTATTTATCATTAATTTTTTATCTTCATTTTTTTTGTAATACTTTTTTTAGTTTTATTTACTTAGACTTTTTTAATATATATATATATATATATATATAATACTTTACTTGAAATATTAATCACTCAAAACTTAGCATGTTTATATATTTTTTTGGTTTCATCTTCATTTTTTTGTATTTTTTTTCTTTACACTTTTTTCTTAAAGTAATATTATACAAAATTAAAGTAAATAGCGTTTCACTATAGCAATAACAACATTATATCACTATATTAAAAACTAATTTAAAATTTTATATAGTTTTATTAATGCGTGCTATCTTCAGTTTATTTTATTATATCTAAGAATGAATTTTTTTTATTTATATAATCAAATACTTATATAGAATTTTTAATTTTTAATTTTTAATTAGAGGTTTTTTATAATAAAACAATGATGAAGTAGATAGTTTAAACTATTTCGGTTGACCTGCACGTGAAAATCAACTTTCTTAATAATTGCAAATTTACACGCTTCAAATGAGAACGTGTTTCTAATTCTTTTCATGACAACACATATTTAGGGAATCTGGCTTTTTCCTATATATATATATATATATAAGAAACTTATTTGCTGAAACCTTTAATTCGAGGCTAATAATTTAAATCAATTGCTGTATTTAAAATATTTTGGGGATAATAATTTAAATCTCAAATAGATTTCATAAACAAATCAGATGAAACCTTTGACTTGCTATAATAATTTTAAATAAAAAAATATTATTTTAATGATACCTTCCTTTCTTCTTTTTTTCTCGACTGCAACTTCTTTTTATTATCTCTTTCTTTTCTTCAACAAAGAAATTACTTGAGAAGTGGAAAACAAGACTGTGAAGTTAATTAAGAAAAAGATTTTCGTACATACACGAGTAAATTACTGTTTTACCCTGATTGTTCATTCGCAAACGGAACCTTATTTTGACTTCCACCTTTGCATGCTTAGCCGTAATGTAGCTACAGAAAAGGTCATCAATGAGCGTGATTTAATGATAGAAAAGAGTTTATGATATATGCCGTTGGTTTTGAAATAAACCACTCACTTCTATATTGAGAATTTTAGAATCCAAAAACAAATTAATCATAACTCCCGTCGCTTGTATTCTGTTTTATTATTAAATATCATTCTACCTTTTTATTCCATCCATGTATAGAAAAATAAACAAAAAAAACTTTGAACTTTTTTATTATTTTGTTTCTCTTACTTTATTCGACTATCAAATCCAACGTCGATGATGAGATTTAGGGCTTATATATGAGGGCGGTTGTGGTTGTTTTTGAAATTATTTTTTATTTAGAAATACATCAAAAAAATAATTTTTTTTATTTTTTAAAAATTATTTTTAACATCAGCATATCAAAATAATTTAAAAACATCAAAAAAATTTTTATTTAAAATGATTTTTTTTAAAAAAAAAACAGCAATCGCCCTCTCAAATAGACTTTTGAAATATGGATCACCTAAATATATCATATATTTGAGAAAGTTTCCCCCTCCATTTGAAGAAGACAAAAAAACTTTTATTTTTATTATTTCTTTAATTATTAAAGAGTCTCGAAACGCTTTTTAAGTACAGAACAAACAATTCAAACTATCAAAACTAGAAAATTAACTCATTATCGATGATATCGACTCAGCCCTTACATTGGATCCACTGAAAAAGATGTGAAAAGACAGGACAGGTCAGCCAAAATATGCCATTATGGTCAATCTAAGTGTCACCTAAATACTGATTTGATTTGAATCTATCTAGATTAAAAAAAAAATCTTAACAATCAGACATCATCATAGACCAGGGGAGAAATTTCTTTGAAAACGATTAAACCAAGTAAAAATCAAATAGTCGATAAAAATCAAATTATAAAGAAAATTGATTAAATTAATTGATTAAAATATTTAAAAAAAAAAAATTGGTCCGATTCGATTCTGATTTTTTAAAATTAAAATCATTAAATTAAATTGATTCAAATTAAAAAAATATATACTATAGAAAACAAAAAAATATATATACTATAAAAAACATTATATTCTTTCGGTTAGTTTTAAATTTTTTCATCTGATTATATTTTAGTGAAATGAAAAAAAAAATAGTTAAAGTAAAAAAAAAATCCAAAACTTATGTTTTTTGATTTTTACATAAGAAAACCGAATTGAAAGTGATGAATTTAAACTGGTTTCGGTTCAATTTTTCAATTTTTTTTCTTTATAATTTTGATTTAATTATTTTTATAAATAAAAACTAAACGGAACAAAAAATATCACCCCGATCGTCAGCCACGGAAGAAGAAGGGCTTTTATTATATATATATTGTGTGTGTACGTGGTTTCCTCCCCCTTCCTCTCAGAGGTTCTGTCACGTGTCAACAGTTGTCAAAATAGCTACGGGGAGTCATCAAATCTGGACCTTACATCATCAATTACGCTCTACTTGTTTCAATCTAACAATCTTCCAGAGAGGAATTCAACAGTTTGGACGTGCATTCTTAATTGTGTTTAGATGATGATCAAGTGGGTTGAAATCTAACACATTTCACACCTCAATACCAATTAATAACAAGAAGTAAAAAAACATAAAAATGAATTCACTGTTTATATTCTCACAAAAGTGCATTGGATACTTACACTTTTTTTTTTATCTCCTCGCAAATAGTATCGCAACAACGTTTTTTTCTTTTTAATTTTAATTATATTCTTTAATATTAGGATTTCAAAAGTTTCATAATTTGCTTGTTTGAAGTTTATTTTCATGGAACTAGGATAATCTCATGTTCTTTATTATAAATTTGACAAATTAATTTTATTTGTCTCGAGTTTTTTTTATCATTTTATTTTTGTTTTTATCATTCAACACTAGTTGAATAGAAATCAAATTTTATAATTTATTTTTTATGATATTATCATGGTCTTATGACTTGAGTCACATGTTGACTCGAGTTTTTTTTTTCAATTCCATTATAAATCTAGTTGATTGGGAATTGAACTTTATTATTTATCTTAATTGACTTTTTATAAAGTTATTTTGGACTCATGAACCAAGTCGCGAGTTTAACATGTTAATCCAAGTACATTTTTTTAGGTTTATTTAATTGATTTTTATCATTTAATTTTGATTGATTAAGAATTAAGTTTTATAATTTGTTTCATTTTCTTTTTTTATTGCGCTATCAGAATCTCATGACTGATTTGATAAATTAATTCGAGTTAATCCAAATCGATTCATTATCTTCTCGTTTAAATACTTGTTGAAAACAATGTCTTGATGAAAAATTTTCTATATTTTTTCCAGTCAAGTTATCTGTATCAATTATTAGGGTTATTTTTTAGTATATTGAGTTGACCAGATTATATAAAATAAAATCCTATACAATTTTTTTTGCCTACCATAAAAAAAGTTATTATCACCTTTTAAAATTTTTTTGTGTTAAACAAAATTCATTCAACTTGGAGCTTAGCATCACCAATAATTTATAGGATTCTAGAGAGTGCACACACCTATAACTTTCACTTTTTACTTTTCAAGTCCTTGCAAAAAACGGACAGCGCGATAAATTGTCGAAAGAACTCGGACATGCACTGATTCTTGGAATTCGAATAAAGTTTCAACTTCAATTAGCACAGTTCACTCACCATTTACATCTTCAAGACTTTCAATATGAGGTACAGAAACATCTTACAGAAGCAGTTGAACTTTTGCTGTAGTGGTAAAGTTATTAATCTCGTTCCGTTCCGGCCGCGTTCCGGCCAGCCCGTTCCAGTGTAAAATCCGGGACAAAACGGCGACGTTTTTGTCCCGGTAAAAATCCCGCCCCGATCCGGCAAATCCGGCCGAATTCCGGCCGGAACGCCCCGGTTTCGTACCGGGCGTTCCGTCCCGGAGAGAGCTGAGTCTGGGTCTGAGAGAGAGAGCTTTGTTTGCTGGAGATAAAGCAAGCATGATCTTCTTCTTCTTCTTCTTCTTCTTCTTCTTGACGGTAAATATAAATGTAATTTCAATCACTAGCAGCCCTGGCAAGATGAGGACAGCGAAATTAAACAGTGGCAGCCCTGGGCGGAAGACATGGAAGGTTGACAAGAAGTAGCCTTCAGAACCCTCGACAAGCAAAGACACGCAATGCTGTACATGAACACGTACGCCTGCGAGGTGGAGATCGGGAACAAGAGATGGAGATCAGCTATCTGTGTTTGTTTTGATTTCGTGATCTGATGAGTAAATGAGCATAAATGAGGCAGACGAACGAGAGAGGAAGAGATGAATCGAGAGGAGTGAGGGGGCGGCCAAGGGGAGAAGATAAGAATGGGGGTAGTGTAGACTGTGTAGTAGCTAGGGTTTTTTTAATTTTAACTTGGAACGGACGGGTGGGTCTAAAATAATTAATTATATTAACTATTAATTATTATAATAATAATTAATTAATAATAATAATAATTAATAATTATTATTATAATTAATTATATTAATTATTAATTATTATTATTATAATATTATACTTATTATTATTATAATAATAGTTAACATAAAAAAATAGGAGTATTAATTTGATTAAATTATTTGTAATGGAATGTATTTTAAGTAATGATGTAGAAGATGTTTGATGTATTTTTCTTTTATTTTAGAACATTTTACTTTCATAATATTTTGGAATTTCAAAGATGTTTCTAATTTTGAGATTATGTTTGTATTGTATAATTTAAATTTCATTTATCTTGAATTTAAATTATACTTGTTAAATTAATATTTTATTTTTTTCATATATATAATTAAATAAAAATGAACAGTACAAAACCGGAACGGTACCCGGAACGGTACCGAAACCGGAACGTTCCGTTCCAAACACAAAACCGGAACGGTACCCGGGACGGGATCAATAACTACTAAGAAGTGCCGTCACTCGCATTCTTATCGATTCCGCTTTAAAGTTACAGGTATTAGATTCTCGAGGAGAATTGACGAGGAGATTAAAAGTTGTT
Organism: Salix purpurea; assembly: GCA_027405865.1. NCBI lineage: Eukaryota > Viridiplantae > Streptophyta > Magnoliopsida > Malpighiales > Salicaceae > Salix > Salix purpurea. Next base: position 3,215,668 of record JAOWLH010000001.1, on the reverse strand, counting down.
TCACATTAAGTTTTTTAAAAATAATATTTACTTATTTATTTATTACTTTAAATTTAAAAAATAATATTTTAGATTACTTATGTCAAAAATAATTTTAAAAAAATAATACAAAAATTATTTTAATATATTTATAAAAAAAAAAAAACATTTTAAAAAACAATATTAACCACAATCTCAAAAAATCACTAAAGCTACTTTAAGCTTCAAAGTACATGGCGTATGGCCAAAACATACATCAGAGCAATTTAGACACGATTTAAACTTATTTTTTCGACATGGTGATCTTTTCCCTTCTTTTGAATCTGGGCTGGCAATTTGGTTAGCACAAACAAAGAAACGAAGAGTATTATTATAACACTTCTATACAACATGATCGAGCTAGCTATCGTAGTACTGGACTTATAAAGAACTTTTAGTTCAGGTTAATTTTGAGTGAAAAGCAATTCTAGTGGCCTGGTAAATGCACTTGCACTTTTTTTTTTTAACAACAGCTTGGCAATGAAGGCCTGAAAACCAGAGAGTTAAAAGATCACGAAAAAAATAGATAGTATCAAATCTGTGTTTTTAAATAGAGTAAAAAAGCAATTTTTTTTTATTAATATGGGTGTTTGGATAAATTTGTGTATACCTCAACTAATATAACGAGCCATGAAGTTAATGACCATATAAACTTTCAATAATTATCATACTAGCAATTGTAAGATTTAAACCCGAAACCAGAAACCAGAGAGAACAAACCTCTTAACTCTAAACTCTTATCATTAATCATCTACTGTATGATTGAAAAGTCACTCTTTGGTACATATGGACCTCTTAGTTTCCATGGAAAAAAGCACCTGTTTTTACCCTGGGAATTTTCTTTCAAAAAAGTTTAGAAGTCTTGAATGGCTCCGATTGCATCAACCGAGAGAGAAAATTATTCGGCAAAACCCTTTATTCTGTTTCTATGTCATCATGCTGTATATCTGGTCAATCAGCTCCAGTTGACAACATTTGTTGTATTATTTATCCATTAAAATGTTATTTTTCCGTTAAAATGTTGGGACAGATTTGAAGCCAGATCGACGAACTTGAAGGAAATTTTAGAAGAAAGCTACTAGTTGCACGAAATTGGACAAAATCAGGAGAGAGAAAAGGAAGAAGAGGAGGGGTTTTGCTGAATTTTTTTTCATGGCGAACAAATGCTGCGTGCGATAGAGAGGCTGCCATCTGGAAACTCATGTAATCGAAAGGAACATCCTGGGGTTTAAAAGTCAACGGTGGGTATCTTTTGGCTTTGCTTTGATGCCTAGGCTTCAAAAGGAACATCCTCCGTGAATGAATTAACAATGAAAAGATGCCGTTTCATGACGATGAGATACAGACATCTTGATACCATTGCTTGTCTTCTTTAACTGGATTGCGGGTTAATTTATAAAAGCGGGAGAGGGAGCAGGCAATGGACATGTCGTGTAAGAAACTCTTGGCCGGTTTCGTGGAAAACCTCGATTGGCTTCTCATTATTTTATTGGAAATTCTGACAGTGAGATTCATAATGAACATGGCTTGTAGAAGAGTGTTAAAGATGTATTATAGGACGATTCACATATAAAAGGATTGTTAGTTTTTCAACTAAGAAGGTTATATTTGAATATTGTCATGTTGGACATTTTCATATTAGAGGATGATTTCTATATGAGAAGGTTCTGCTCCATAAACAATTTGAAATCAAGGAAAAGGTCGTTTCAACTTTCAACCCATATATGGAAATAAAAACATTTTCTTTCATTTTTTTGTTCTATTTATTATTACTGTCTTTTGTACTAATTGGTACAATAAATCAATGATTTCTTCGTGTTGATTTTGCTTGCTATCATTGAAAAAACCAAGATGTATATGCATGTATAAAGATATATATTTTTTATTAGCATAGATGTCTAGATCAGTTTATGCGTATCTATATTAGTCCTATAAACCATGAAGTTAATAATTATGTTAGTCTTTAATGATTATCATATTAACAATCAATTAATTATAGTGCTCAGTTTTTTAATTTTAAAAATAATACAACTGGAGCAGATAGTTCTATATGATTACGGTTTATATTATGCTGGATGTTTTTATAATATGTGATGGTTTTTGATCAAAGAGGTTTACTCTACTAATAATCTGAACTCACGGATAGGTCTTTTGAAACTAAAAATATTGCTACATTAGTTTTATAAAAAAAACAAATATTTTCTTCAATTAATTTTTTATTTATTTCTATTTTTTTATTCGGTGTTGATAAGATTTTTTAGTTTTTTTATATATAGAGAGAGAGAGACTTGTGAAAACTTTCAACAAACGATATTGAAATTAAAAAAATCAGATATTTTGAATGTTTTCTCATGTAACTCTAATGCTGTTCTTGATCGTTTAAAGATTTATAATAAATCCTGTTATTCTTCATTTATGACTAAGTATAAGATATATAAAATAGGTTATTAAGCTGCTACGAGTCATGTATCTGTATTGTTTTTATTTTAGTAAAATTAAAATTTATTTATATATTTTAAAAAACAAAAACATAAATTAATTGCACATGCTTAAGTTTTAGAAAACTATTAAGATTAAATAATTCAAAATAATACATTAAATATTATAACAAAAAAATACCATAAAATAGTTGAATAAAAATTATGCGAAACATGTAATAAAAAAAAATCATGACTACAAATTTCTCGCCTAGCTTTTTTAAAACATTCTGCTTTTTCCAAATTATTTTTTCTTGTCAATTAAAAGGCAAAATGCACCCTCGTTAATACACGTGTGAAAAATATGTACTCCTCGCATTCGAGGGAAAAAGAGACCAGGAGAGATAAAGACCTTCCGATATTTATCACAGTGCGGGAAAAACCTTCCAGTCCACGTGTTTCAAACCTAGGTAGTGTTTGTTTTTACTTTTTACTGTGATTTTTTTCTGAATTGTTTTCCCAGTATTTTAGATATTTTAATATATCAATATAAAAAATATTATTTTAATATATTATTAAATAAAAAATACTTTGAAAATGATAACAAACAGTACCTTACAAAATCGACTGGGACAAATTTGAGAATAACTTGCTTATCCAGATCCAACGAATCATGAAAATTATCGCCTCGATTTTTGTACCCAAACGACGACAAAATCAGACTCGTCATCCAGCGAAGTCAACCCAGCCCGCCATTTAAACACTGCACCCCTGAATCCTTCTATTGCATGCCACCCCCCCCCCCCCCCCCCCCCCCCCCATTCTGTATAAAACCAATAAAAAAAATCTCTTCATCACCTCAATAAAACTAAGAAGAAAATGAAAATCAAACCAGGATTATCAGCCATGGTCACTGGCGGTGCCTCTGGAATTGGTATTTTCCTCTTCGCTTTTGTAATTATCCAGCTTAAGATCAGTAACTGAAACTGCTTTTTTTTCTTCCTTATCAATCAACTTCTGCTAGTAAAATCAGCTTCACTTTATCTGAAAATTTTCGATCCAGTGAAGTTCTAGAAAATTCTTCTTTTTCTTTTTTCATTTTATGATATTTAATCTGTTTGTTTTTAAGTATTAGTGATTTGTGTATTTACAGGGAAAGCACTTAGTTTAGCTCTTGGAGAGAAGGGGATATTCGTGACAGTTATTGATTTCTCTGAAGAAAATGGAAAGGAAGTTGCGTCACTTATCGAGAAAGAGAATGCCAAATTCCATTCCAATCTGGGATTTCCGGCTGCTCTTTTTATTCGATGCGATGTATCAAACTCAAGCAAGTTCATTCATAGTTATCATTTTGGATTTAAATTTCAATTTTGATTGCATGTAAGGTCATGCCGTTGTGATGGTTATGCTGATTTTTTATTTTTATTTTTCTGAATAGGAGATTTAGCTGCTGCTTTTGAGAAGCATGTGTCAACATATGGAGGGATGGATATTTGTATTAACTGTGCTGGAATAAGTAATCCTATACCTTTTTATAAAGATAAAACAGATGGTAGTCATTCGTGGAAGCATACTGTTAATGTGAACTTGCTTGCAGTAATTGATTGCACTCACCTTGCGGTAATCTTACTCGAACTTTCATTTTTCATTTGTTTGTTGATGAAAAAATTGGGTGACTGAATAATTATTACCTGCAATTTCTGGACAGATAAACACTATGCAAGCTGCGCAGAAGCCTGGAGTTATTATAAATCTGGGGTCTGCTTCTGGTCTTTATCCGATGTATAATGATCCTATCTATGCTGGCTCTAAAGGTCTGCTGATTTTATTTCCATCAACTTTTGTTCATCTAGACAATGTGTATGAGTGTCCATCTCAAACTCCATATCAAAAACTCTGATGCTCACAAGCTTTTTTCTTAGGTGGTGTTGTTATGTTCACTAGATCACTTGCTCCATATAAACGTCGGGGAATACGCATCAATGTGCTTTGCCCTGAGGTGAGGCTATAACATTGAAGCTCTATGTCGTTCTACTAGTTATTTTCCAGTTGTTTTTCTTTTCACTGGTTTGGCTGGAGTTCTTTCTTTTTTCTAAAAGGGTACAGGGGAATAACATTTTCCTATTTGTTTCCCTTTTTCCTTTAATAAGATTCATCATGATAAACAAAAAAAACCCAGTCGCATAAGTAAATATAGAAGTTAAATTTATCATATGATAGGTTAAGCTTCTGTGTAGTACTATGGTCATCACTTCATGCAAAATATAGACTATTTTGAATGGATGCCAAATTCGTTACTGTAGCATCATTTCATCTATTCTTCTTGGAATAGTGTCACAATCAGGATTATATATTTCTGTTCCTGATTTGTGTTTATAGAATCTATTTCAATGAAACCAGTTGTCTCCCTTCCTTTTTTTCTCTTCTATCCATTATCAATAACTTTTAACTAAGCATCGATTCAAAGTGTGACATTTCAATTTTTATATGAATATACAAGTACACAGAGGATGTACTTTTTACAGTGGATTGTTATTTTACTTGTTGGAAAATCCAATGCAGTTTGTCAAAACAGAGATGGGAGAGAAAGTGGATTCTAAATTTATTGATATGTTGGGAGGCTTTATTCCTATGAAAATGGTGCTCAAAGGTATAGTATATGACAAATATCTTCCAAATAAGTAACTATAAACTTATTAGTTTAGAAATCTTCAACAATGCTTGTATTGGATCGCTACTCCTGTACTTGCGAAGTTTTTGTCCAAAATCTCCTGTAAAAGTTCCTACAGATTCTTTAGTTGTTTTTAATTCCCCATGTATCACTACTTACCTATTGACTGTTGGCCATATACTACATGCCAGGAAATTATGAATTCTCAATACACGTAATTATTTGTCACCGAACCTCGTTCTTTTTCCTGACACTAGTTTCTTATCAGTTGTTACTGAAAGTCTCTATTTTCTCTAAAACAAAATTCTGAAATTCCAATGTATCTGCCTTTTTAAGGTGCTTTTGAGCTTATCAGTGATGAAAGTAAAGCTGGTTCTTGCCTATGGATTACAAATCGTAGAGGCATGGAGTATTGGCCCACTCCTACAGAAGAAACAAAATACCTGGCACGTTCTTCAAATTTCAAAAGAAGAGTGTCATACCATGCCCCAGTGAATCTTCAATTTCCTCAAAGTTATGAGAAACTGTGAGTGAAGTTATGTCAAACTTATAACTTCTTTTTTTAATGGTTTCTGTTTATTAGATTTCAATTCAATGTTAATTCACATTTGTTGAATACTTTGCTAAACTTACCTTCATCAAGATAGGATGCCAGCCTTCCATCCAAAAATTGCTTTGTTCTTTTTAATTATTTTCCCCTTATATTTAAAGGTCCAAAATTATTGCATGGACACTTCCTTCTATTCCTTTCTCAGCTTACTGATATATTTCACAAATAGTGTGCAAGTAGTAAAATCACTTACCAATGGAAACAAAGTCAAGATGGAAGACTGCTAAAAATTGCTGTATAAATTGCTGGTATGTATAATGGATAAGTAAATGATATATGCTTAGCCACTAGGTTCATAGAAATGTTTGGAATTGGTTTCATCACAATTTCTTAAAGATACTATCATCTCTGTAAGGTGCTGACCTTGTGAATATGAGAAATATAAACCTCATGCCTTCTTGGTTTTCTTTAATTACCTTGTTCTATCTCACAGAAGAGAGCATGCATGTAACTCTCTTTATCAATCTGTTTTTCAGTTACTTCATGAACATTTTGAAGGGTGAGTATCTGCCAATCAGTTAGTGACAGTGACCAATACATTTTTTTTTCTTTCTGTTCAGCGTTGTTCATACCCTGAGCCATAATTTTCGCAATGCCACCCACATAGTGCGTACACCGTTGAGATTACCCATTGGATCACATCAAGCTCTTGTGAAAGTCATTTATGCAGGTGTAAATGCTAGTGATGTAAGTTCATGACTCCCAAAATAGTTTGCCTTTTCTTTTTTGGTCATTGATTGTTGTTTCCAAACTATCCTGCTCAAAAAACATGAACTGTTTTGTTCACTTAGTAACCAGTTACCAGCTGCAGCAACAACACTATTGTTTGACTTTTATTTAGATCTTTTAGGATGGTTATCGAATTTATGAGATGACCATTCATAAATATAACTTATGTTCAAGCAGTTTACAATTCTGCCCATACTGGCTTGGGGTGTTACATTATTTGCTGTATTCCTTACTTCAGAGAGGATTTGATAAGAGAAAATGGTTAATTCACAGAACAGGGACCTGTTTATACAAAAATGAATGTGAAGGCTGTGAAAAATGCCTGAGAAAGAAATACTCATGTTGTCAAGTCATTTGTTTTGCCCCCTTTTGGTAAAATTGACATCAGCATTGATGATCTATCCATCTCCACATGCAATTCTATCTTTGTGTGCAAACACACTTGTGCATTGAATACCTAAACAAAGACTTGTTATGAACCTCTGAGCAGGTGAACTTCAGCTCAGGTCGTTATTTCTCTGGCAAGAACCAAGACCTTACCTCCAGTCTTCCATTTGATGCTGGTTTCGAGGTGCATTTAAAATCCCATTAACACAATCTTGATCATGAGGCTACTAATTATACTATGTTTCAGACTGTTAGAAATTATGGTTTCTACCTGACTTTTCTGTGTTTGTTTCCAGGCAGTGGGAATAGTTGCAGCTGTGGGGGAATCTGTCACTGACTTGAAAGTTGGCACTCCTGCTGCACTCATGACTTTTGGGAGTTATGCTGAATTCACAGTGGTATTAAGTCCCAAACAGAATTGCCTTAATGTTTGGCAGTTAGCAAGACTTGCTTCATTATCTAAATAATAATTGGGTTTTTAGATAATAATAAAAAAAGGATTGTTAGATTATAAATGTTGATTTTGTGAATATGCAAGTATTAAGCTTTTAACTGATTTTGTACTCAATTTAGGTTCCAGCAAAACATATCCTTACTGTACCTAGACCAGATCCTGAAGTTGTTGCCTTGCTGACTTCAGGGATGACTGCATCAATTGCTCTTGAAAAGGTCGTGCTTCTTTCAAATGTTAATTCTGGCCAAGTACCTGGCTTCTTTCTGAATTAATTTATTTGGTTTGGTGTTATTACTCATTGGAAATGTCTTACTATTTTCTAGAATATATCATATACTAACCTGTACAACAATTTGTGTTGCTTCCTTCTGACAATATTTTTCTCTTGTGGAACTTTTAGTGTGGACAAATGAAATCTGGAGAAGCAGTTCTTGTGACTGCTGCTGCAGGAGGGACTGGTCAATTTGCTGTCCAGGTTTAATTTTTTTCATATATGAATGGTCTTCAATTCTTCATCCATAAAGTACTGTGCTGAATGTGATTTAAGCTGTGTAATGCGTTCATATTTTTTATTTCAATTTATTTTATTTTTGTGTTCCAATACCATATCAATTACTTGGAATAGAAAAACAGATTATATGTTTGAGTAGTGCAAAATTGTATAGATACGAACAATTGTAATTCTATGATTGTATCTAAAACGGCCTTTTATTGAATATAGTTTGGAAAAAACTCCCCTTGTTTTTAAAGATTACAGGTTGGAGAATTATCAAAAGAGAATAAAGGAAAGTATGTGTTTTTCCTTTCAGAACAGAGGTCAGTGAGGTCTGAATATCTTCAGGTTTTTATCCTAGGAATATAATTCTTCCTTCTGAAAGACCCACAAGGCTCACTTACAAAAGTACCGCAAATGCTTTATATTATTTAACATGTCACAAAAACCAAATACACTGTTGTTGATGATCATCTAACAAAAAGTAGAGGCGTTGAGGATTGATTTGTAAAGACCACTTGAACCATAGAGATTACAACAACAAGAGAGAACTGCAATGGTATTTGCCTTGTACTACACATTTTGGAACAATACTTTAACTTTTAGTGTCTCTATAAGCAAACTCTGATGGCATTCATAAATATTGGAAAATAAGCTTTATCTTTTATATGCTCTCTTTTATTGCCATAGATTTCTTCTTCTTTGTGAGTAGTTTAACATTCAGTTCTCATTTAAGTTTTGCCATGTTCTATTTCTAAAAACACTTTCTTTCTCTGAATCATTGATTTTTAATCTCCATCTTTGCATGGGCAATGGTTAAATGTTGTGAATACTTAACTTGCAGCTAGCAAAGTTGGCAGGAAATACAGTAGTTGCAACCTGTGGAGGTAACAAAAAGGCAATTCTTTTAAAACAACTGGGAGTTGATCGGGTCATAGATTATAAAGCTGAAGATGTTAAAATGGTATGTCTGAAATTTTATGCCACAATGGATTATTGATTCATCAAATAGAGCTGCTTGATATCCCTGCTCTTTCCTACCTCCTCCCAACAAACACTTTAGGCTTATCAAAATTATGCGGAATTAAGCCCATGCATGTAGACTTACTTAAGAATAAGAAAGAGGTAAATACCATGGAATATGGTTTTTATGGAGATTCCGTAAATAATCCATTAAAAAATTAATAATAAGAGACTTTGAAATAATTGGGATTTTATGGGAGACTGGATGTAGTTGCTGGCTCACTGTTTAAGTTCAAAATTTAAAACATCTCTGAGACATAAATATGAGCTCATCTTGCATAAAAAAATTAGAGCTCAATCCTGAAGAATTTTTATTTAGTTGTGTTTCTCTTGCACAAATATGGAACAAAGCTGTTGTGGGTTCTTAATAAGTGTACTGTATTATTAGGCACTTGTGCCTGTTTGGGAGTATAATTGCGGTTGCTTTTAAAAGTGTTTTTTGTTTAGAAATGCATCAAAATGATGATTTTTTTATTTTTTAAAAATTATTTTTGACATCAGCACATCAAAATGATCTAAAAACACCAAAAAATTAATTTAAAGTAAAAAATAAAAATAAAAAAATTTCAATTTTTTTCAAAAGCGCTTTCTAAAAGCACTCCTAAACACGTAGTAAATGTGAAAAGGCCTTCACTGTTGCCAAGTAAATTTCACTTTTGTTTAGGAGATTATGGGATCTGAGTATAGAAATTTTATGAGTTGTGCAATTGTTTTTACTTCACCCTTTTCTTCTGATTGCTGAGTTTTGAGGAATTTTATGACTCAATTCTGCCAGGTTCTAAAAAAGGAGTTTCCAAAAGGTATTGATATCATCTATGAATCTGTTGGTGGTGACATGTTTGATTTGTGTTTGAATGCATTGGCGATGCACGGACGACTCATTGTGATTGGAATGATTTCTCAGGTTGCTTTTCCTGACAAGCTTCTCAGTTGATTGCATTTTAAATTTTATTTTTCCTTTTATCATTTTTAAATCACTGTCTAGTTTTATCGCTAACTTTCAAATTACTTGAAGGTTATTTATACACCACCTTGATTTACCCTTTATGAAGCCCAACTGCTATTTACTTTAGCCTGTGATACGCATCTTTACAGAGCCAGGAGAAAAACTTGTGTTTGGTCTTACCTCATCAACAAGAACATAACTTGTTTAAAATGAAATTCATCATCATCTCTATGGAAGTTGATGGACAAACTCAATGCTATTTACCTGACACAATTTAAGTGGTCAGCATAATCATGTCAATTCCCATTCCTCTCTTCATATTATTAGATTCTTATATTCCAAATTGAATAATGATCATAGGGCTAAATTTATTAGGAGGTCCTTGAGCATACTACATTACACATGTCTGGTATTAATGTGCAATTGACAATTTGCAATCAACGTTGTAAATTGTACCTACTTCCCATGACTCACAAAGACAATGTGAATTTATGTCCTTTGTTTTAGTGTAACTGGTTATTATATGTTGTCCATAAGCTGATTTGTTCTTTTTATTTTATGTTCAGTATCAAGGAGAGCATGGATGGACACCAGCTAATTATACAGGACTCTGTGAGAAGATTTTAGCAAAAAGTCAAACTGTGGTATGTAGCTGCTAGACTATGAATGTGCTGTCATCACACATTTCCATATCATTTTATGAAGCTAAAGTTCATTATTTTACATTCTAACTTTCATATTTGACGGAATATTTTGATGTCCTTACTCAGTTGAGTAGTGATCATTCAACATGATTTTGTGTGTTGCTAGAACATATTGCTATTTAAACGTTACAATTCCATTGCCTGACCAGTTTGCCCGACCACCTGCCTTGTTCACTAACTTAATATACCTCTCAAGTGAATACTAATCTTTATGATATTGTTTATATCTGAAAACTCTAAAAATTACCCAAGCTCAATTGCTACAATTAAAATGTTCTATATGTCAAGGGGTCAAAGTTGTTTTCGAACTATTTTCTCCCTTCACAGCCCATCTTCGTGGAATCCACTAACTTGTAGTAAGCTCATTGCATGCTTCTACATATTTGAATGCACTCAATTATTTTAGTCCCTTTTGATGCATAGAGTTTTTGTGCATCCTGATTTGCTTTGGCTTTTGCCATTGGAAGCATGGATGTACCACATAACATATTCTGCCCTCTTAGGATAGGGAAAAGAAATAAGAACCTTGTACTTTTCACTAGAACTGAATGCTCATCAGCAATCAATTGGAGCAGGTGGTTTATATAAATTATCTCGGAGGAGATAAAAATATTGGCCTTCTTTGATTCCTTTTCGTGGATTACAGGCTGGTTTTTTCCTTCTACAACATACTCACTTGTGGGCACAACATCTAGACAGACTATATAATATGTTCGCTTCTGGAAAGCTTAAGGTAATTCCTTTTTTTTCAAAGTACGATGGCTGTATGAGGGTATGTTTTAAATTGCTCTGCTGCCCCCTATTTCAAACTATCTCCCACCTTTCCTCTTTCTATCAATGAGATGAATAAAGGTGATACAAATTTTGTCCTTATCACTCGCTGGTTCTCTTCCAAAGCAAATGCTGATTTATTTGAATTGAACAATTTGCGTTCTTCTACTGCCTTTTGATGCCTGGCCATACCTAAATAGACACTGTGTTGTTCCGCAAGTTTTTCAAATTCATGATATCCACAAGACGTGTTTTAGCTTGGATGTAGCCTAGAAGCTTAAGCATTGACTACTGATGATGAGTGAAGTAGGAATTATTAGATTAAAGCCAAGCAAGAGGAAAATGAAAGCTGTTTATGATGCCAATATCATTTGCAAACATTCTCCCATGCACAAACATCATTGCTCGTCAACTTGAACCCATAAGATTGAATTGCTTTTATTCAATTGTAACAGGTTGAATTAGACCAGAAAAGATTTGATGGTGTACATTCTGTTGCGGATGCTGTCGAGTACCTTCACTCGGGTAAAAGTGTTGGCAAGGTGTGCAAGATTCTCTAACTTCATTATGCTCCAGTTGATTTTGTTTATGTTTTTCATTTGTAAAGGTCATGATCGCAGGATGGCCCAATTCTTACAACATTTATTTTACAGGTTGTCGTTTGCATCGACCCAACCTTCAGTGAACAAAAGTCAAAATTATGACCATTTGCTGTGAAGTTTCCACTCAATGGCCGCCTCTGGGTTGAAAAAAATTAGTTTTGGTTGGAAGAAGGTTTGACCCTATCTCACTCTAGGTTTGCAGCTGGTCCAAAGAGGCTAGTTAAACAACCCTAAGAAAATACATCAAAATGGAGAGCTAACATGTGAAGTGCAAATCAAAAATAAATATGGCCAGGGGGAAAGTGGAATACGAGTGGTGATATGGATTTTCACTGAGATTGAGCACATAGACCTCTGTTTCTGAGTATAATTAGAGCATTGGTATCTTTGTCAAGCGGATCAGTGGACATGACAGAGAATAAGTTGAAAGGTCTATCCAGATCATCTTATTTGTTGAGTTCTATCAAATAAACTAAAACAACGAAACCTTTTACCAAGGTTTGAGTTTCAACAGTTCAACCATTTTTAATGCAAATGGATTTTTTTTTTTTTGATACGTTAGTGCAATGGTGGATTTTAATTACTACCAAGATTAATGAAAAACTGAGCTGATGGATTCAAATGCTTCTAGTTTTTGCTGGAGAGCACAAATATTTGCTCGGGAAGCCAGAGCACTCATGGCCTCGTAGCCCTTTTATTCGTAGCATTCTTTTGGGTCTTACATCTTTGGCAATTGTCCAATCTTCGTTTTCGTTCATTCTTCTAAGAAAAAAAATCCAACGAAAAACCATTTCATGCCTTAATCTTGGTGGATATTTTTAATGGTTTTGGATTCAAAGCTTAAAGTACGATCATGCTAATCTCACAAGCCACACTGATTAAGACATCTCTGAAAAATTTCCTTGGGTCGCTGCCATTGCAAAGACAAGATCTTGTCGAGACAGACGAGAAGTGAGATAGTAGACATTCATTGAACATAACCTAAAATAATCACGAAGCAAGCAATGATATTACAAGTGCAGTTCTTCACCGCTGTTTCTATGCTACAAAACGATAATAATCTGCTTGCCTTTTGACTCTATGATGGCTCGTTACAAGGTCAAAAACCAAATTGTCAGTTCTACATTATAGACTAGCTTCTACGCTGAAACCGAAGGAACTTGCTGATGCTCAGCTACGGCGAACATTACTTTTTGCCTGTCAAAAAACAATAACACAGGAGATGAACCTTGTAAAAATTGATTTGCATCCAAATATGTGGATCTATTGATTTTGTGGCGGGGCTTTTTTTTTTTTTTTTTTTTCTGGTATGTGTTCGAAGAAATGAGGAATATCCTATTCGGATGCCACAGAGAAGGGGGGTGTATTGAACTAGGTGGTGACATCCATCTCAAAACTGCTCCATGATGAAATTGGGGCTGCCCCCGCCCCAAATGGGTTATCTAAAAACTTGATTTTACAAAAGATTTTGAAGTGCTGAAAAGCAGTGCTTACCTGCTCTGATTCGTTTGGGGTATCTCCCACTCAAATCTGGGGCATCAGAAACCTTGCCATTTTCTTCAATTTTCCCCTTATCTTCCTTCTTCTCCGTGTTATCCTTGCATTCATCGTCTTTCGTGTTTTCCTGATCTTCGTTGTCTTCTGAATCATATGCCCTTACAATGTACACCTGAATTTACAAATAACACTGTTATCACTCAAATAGCAAGGCTGCAAAATGACGAAAGTTTTCAAAAAAGCAGCAATCATCATTAAAATTGCATGCTCCAGCCAATTTTGCATTAGGCCATAAAACAAAAATATCCTTATTGGCAGAAATGTAATAGACATCGATCACTCACACGGCATTCAAGAATGTCTGTGCCTAATATTGTTAAATAAATCAGGTACAAGTTTTAAGTGTGAGAAGGCGCACCTTAAATTTAGTAGGGCTGACAAGCTGGAATACCAATGCATCCCCGTCAACGAGTTCATGATCAATGGAAAACCCTCTCCATCCCCCACTAAGGCCATGTTTTGCAGCCAGGTATTTCGTTTCAGATTCATCTCCATTTTCATCTTCCAAAGTGATCATTTCATCATAAAGGGGAAGGTGCGCCTTACAGAAGGGGAAAGGCAGACCCTATTGATAACATTGAAATCACAGTTATTGACCCCACGACAGAAATTTCATGTTTAATCTCTTGTAGGAAAAAGTAATCATGAAAATATCAATGATCAGCTTGATTATACAAATTACTAGTTGGAGGGCAGTAAAATCTTGCGTGTGCATAGTACATAAAAAGGGAGATAATTACTAAAAACCGGAAACTTTTTAGTTCTAGGATTACCTTCTTAAACAGACCAATTTTTTCATAAAAACCAAGTCAACTTATATAGATAGATAGAGAGAGAGAGACCATCGACTCTTACCAGCCAAAACCCTCCAGTGACATGTGATTGGAGCATAGGTTTTACAAAACTTGGGAAATCAGCTCCCAAACTTGACTGCATTTGATCTGCCCTATGAACCGCATATATCCTTACTTCATCAGAAGCGTAAACTCTATTCAAGAGATCCCTCCTTTGGTAGCTCCTAATCCTATAATACAAGTGCCAGTCACAAAACACATAACACAAGTTACAAAACACCCCACAAAATGTTAAAGTAATCAAATTCTTTTTTTTTAAAAAAAAGAGAAGATCCAAGTATAAAACCTTCCGGTTCTCTCGACAGGTTCAATGGGGACCTGCCAGAAATCAAAAGTTACTTGCTTTCATTAAACGAATCACTAGATATTAGCCCAGAAACCAATCTTAGCATTTCGAAGGTCTAAACTATAATATAAAAAATTAAGCTGTCACCGTTGCAAAAACCAAAGCTTACTTCTTTATAGCTAACGGGAGGCTTGTCCGCAACCCGGTTCGACCTTCTAACAGGAGTCAAGGCCCCTGGTGACCTAGAAATCCTAAGCTTCGCTTTCTTCACCTGTTTATTTAATTACCACATAATCTCTCCTTTAACATATTAGAAAAAAAATACTCGCGTAAGAGCATTGACTGTGCGTACTCACTGGAGATGGCTTGGAAAGGAGACTTTGAGAGAGCTTTGTGAGGTTGAGCTCTTCCATTCTCTTCTTGTTCTCCTCCATCCTCTTTTGCCTGATTTCTTCGTACGTTTGTTTAGGTTTCACCATTTTTCGTCAGAAATATGAACCCGCCCTCTCCCCGCCCCCTTATTCGAGGGGGGCTGAAAAAGACTTGAAATAAAAGCTGAGGAGAAAGTTACGATCGAGTTTCAATATTTTCCCCTAATAGTAGTATTATTATCTGTCGGGCACTCTCTCTCCCTCTCTCTCTCAGTGGTGGAATGGTGAGTTGTAAGATCGAGAGCCCTGTTTGAATTCAAAACCTGGTTCGTGTCATCAGTTTTTTTGGGTGGTCTTTTTAAAAATATTTTTGAAAAAAATTATAAATTTTTTATTTTTATTTTTAAATTAATAAAATTTAATATTTTTAGATTATTTTGATGTAATGATGTCAAAAAAATAAATATAATTTTAATATATTTTTTAAAAAAAAACACTTTCAAATTCAATAATACCGTCCCTCTTTGAGCATTTGCCTCGTGGATTGCTGAGTACTTTTGTCGATTATGATCAATGGCGTTTTCCCTCTCTTTTTTAAAATAAAACATATTTGAAAGAGAAAAAAAGTCATATTATTATAAAAGAGCTGCAATCACTTATTTTCTATATTATTATAAATTATACGAATCAGATAAAATATAATGTTGAGAATATAAATTATAATTGAAAATGAAAAGTATGATTTATAAAAACACGATACCACACTAAAAAATATATATTATTTTAGGATTTTTTTTATAAAACAAATCCCTCCACGACATCTGTCACTTTCATCTACCACTGTCAAATTTCACTGCAATTTTTTGGTTCTTTCTTCATCAGAAGCCGCAAACACTACCGTCCAAAATATACCTCACAGCATAGGATCCAGACAAATAGTCTTTGCATAAAATGGTGCCGAATTTCTGAAAAAAACCTCCCCGTTAAGTCTAAGGAGGAGACTCAAACGAACAAAAATCTGATCAGTAGCCGTGTCTGGTCCAACACTCCATTTGTTCAAAACATCCACAATCTCATTTCAGTTCTTTGCTCTGGTTCATGTAATTTTCACAAGCAATCCTACCAAATTAGAAGCTCTCCTCCGGGACATTAGTACATTAATGATTATCACTGCAAAGATCGAACATAAGAACATGGCGGTTCGATTCAATGACCTAACAACAATCAATGAAGTAGACAAAAGTAATGAATCTCAGTTCCCAGCCACTGTTTCTATGCTACTAAAATCTAATCAGTAATTTGCGAGTGCCTTTCAACTCCACAATGGTATGTTGCAGAGCCAAGCCAAAAAAATCACTTCTCCACTATAGGGGTTAGCTCTTATATTGAGAAGAAGGAAACTTGTTGCTGCTCCACATCATGAAACTCTACTTTCTGCATGGAAAAAGCAATAATATATCCGAGTCAGAACCTTGTCAAATGGATTTAAAGTGATGTAAATCATGAATGTGGGTGTGAATTAATCAGTACTTCATTTTTGTATTCTAATATTTCTGGCCAGTACCAAAATTTACTTATGTCAGCATATGAATGGCAGTAAACGAGAAAAGAATTCTTAATAGCAGTTAAAAAATCCTTGAAATGAAGTTATCAAATTTCCACAAAGTGTTCCTATCATTTGCTTTAAATTGTTAGCATTGATGGGGATTCCCAGTTGCAATATAAATTTTCACTAAATCAAGCTCAAACTTGAATGCATGCCCCCACGAGTACTCATAGTTCAATTTAGGGATCAGAATCTAACTATCATTATGACTATTTATGAGGATTGATCTCCTATCATGGAAGACTTCAGAAGGTTTTGAAGGGTAGAAAAGCAATTACTTGCTCTGGTTCGTTTGGCTATCCCATCCAAGTGCTTGGAATCTGAATTCTTGTCATTGTCAGTGTTTTCCTTCCCTTCATTATCTTCTACCATGTCTTCCTTGTTTTCGTTGTCTTCTGAATCATATGCCCTTGCAATGTACACCTAATAAAAAGAGTAGCAACTAAGAGAGTTGATACGCATAGATTACTCGCGTGACTAGAATTTCATCTACATAAGCGTAGCAGAAAAAAAGGGGCAATAAAACTTCGTTAAGACATCATTCAGTTGAGGCAGGCTGCCAAACATATAGCAGGACATAGACCAGAAGCAATAAATTGAGGAAATAATTTCATTTTGGTCCGATGGGCCAGTGTTTAGATACAGTCCAAGGTTTGGTGTTTTACTATGCTGCACAATATCTAAATCAAAAAACTTGCTTTTAAACCACCATTCAAATGCATATCAGTCAAAGATTCTGTATCAACTGAGATATAGTAAGAGATTAATTACATTGCACCAAGAACATCACCCAAGCCTATTGTAAAACAAATCAAGCACAGGTTTTAATGAGTGAATTAAGGCTTGCCTTGAATCTTGTAGGGCTGACTAGCTGGAATACTAATGCATCTCCATCAACGAGTTCATGATCAATGGAAAACCCTCTCCATCCGCCACTAAGACCAGTTTTTTGAGCGAGGTACTTCGTTTGGAATTCATCTCCATTTTCATCTTCCAGAGTCATCACTTCATCGCTGAGGGGAAGATGCGACTTGCAGAAGTAAGCTGGCAGGCCCTGATAGATACGTTCAGCAATTTCATAAAACTCCAATCCCCTAGTAAAATCTGAGCATGCAATTACCTACCATCTTTACTGTTTGGAGAACAAGGACATGATGATCATGGAACATGAAAAGGACCAAAATTGACAAATTATTTCTCCAAATTTTTACCTCTTCAGTTTCTCAATTGGTATCCACTGAAAAAGGAAAAATGTAGTGATGATTGGTCTGTTTACAAGCCAGAAACTTTCTCAAAAGAAAGATTCTTTCTAGCTTTCTAAAGCTACAATAACAATGCGAAACCGCTGATTTCTTACCAGCCAGAAGCATCCGCTGACATGTGATTGGACCATGGGTTTTAGAAAACTTGGGAAATCAGCTCCCAAACGCGACTGAATTTGTTCTGCTTTATCAATTGCATGCGCCCTCGCTTCACTAGAAGCATAATCCCCAAAACCTCTCCTTCGGTAACTGTAGCTTCTACAATACACGAGAACATCACAAAATCATAAGAATTTCATATTCATAGTTGCATAAAAACATCCAGCAAAATTTAAGCCCTCGGTCTTTTAAACAAAAGAATTCCAGTAACCAACCTTCTGGTTCTCTCCATAGGTTCCACTGGTAACTGCGAGAAAACAAAAGATACTTTCAATTACACCACCACCGCGTATTAGCCCAAAAATCAAACATGGCATCTCAAAGGTCTAAACTTTGAAATAAAAAATGTAAGCTTTTGCCATTCAAAAGCCAAAATCCTTACTTCTTTATAGCTAACAGTAGGCTTGTCTGCAACTCGGGTTGATCTTCTCACAGGAGTTAAGGCCGTTGCTTGCCTGAAAGTTCTGGGCTTCGCTTTCTTCACCTGTTCAATTATCATCACATAACATTCAAACAAGACAAAAAAAAAAAGAGCAGATCAATTAAAACACATGAGCAAATGCACTCACAAAGACGCAAACTAAAGCACTACTGTTTTTATATATAAAAAAAAACGTGTACGTACTGGAGATGGCTTAGAAAGGAGACTTTGAGAAAGCTTTGTGAGGTTGAGCTCTTTCATCCTTTTCTTGTTCTCTTCCATCCTCTTTTGCCTGATTTCCTCGTATGTTTGCTTTGATTTCGCCATTTTTTGTGCCACACTTTCTGATTCAAAAAATCCAACCCCTTTTTCTCTTTTTTATTGATGAAAAAAAAGACTTGAGGAGAATGTGAAGAATAGATGAAGAAAAAAAAAAAGAATGTTGGGCTTCCCTTCCTTTCCCTTTTTTTTCTGGTTTTGTACAGAGACAGTGGAGTGGTGGTCCGAGGAGTCCCATTTAATATTTTAATAGTTTTATTTGAATTCAAAATATGGCTCGCGCCAGCAACGGTACGCTCGAGTCTCATCTTCTTACCTCGTCTGCCTGGAGGAGGTCTAATAAGTTGGTAGATATACCAAGTACCAACACGGGTAAGGGATTATAATTATAATGTATTTTTCAAGTTTAAAAAATAATGAAATAGTATTTACAATAAATATTTATAAATACTTATTCCATTGTAAAAATGATTTTTTATTACTTAAAATGTATTTTTTTTCTTCTCTAAAGCAACAAAACCTTATTATTATTATTATTATTATTGGAAATCATACTATAGCTGTTTGTAATTATCATAAAACTACCTTACAAAAATATAAGATTATCTTTATTATATATACTAGGGAAAATCACTCTCACCATTTTTTTTTTTTTGAAGTGTTGTCATTTTGTTACCTTGACTCTATTTTCTTACAATTCACACAAGAAAAGCCCGCAAAATTTTCTAGCAATATATTACTTCATCTTTCTTTCTCCTAGTATTTAGGGATACATTCTAAGTGGTGAATGCTTCACAAAACATTAAAGGACAGTGACATAAATGGCTTTTTTCGCCAGCAAAAACTAGAAACAAGCCAGTCATTTCATCACCATGGGGCCTTGGCCACTTCTTGGAACTTAGGCTCTAGATTCTCAGAACCCGCCACTAATTTCTCGATCTCGACGCCTAGCCTATTTATGGTATCTTTCACTTCCAAAAGCTTTGCCTCAAGAGCTGTCATCTCCTCCTTGGCGTTCACTCTTTCCAGAGTAGCTTCCTCGTACCTCTTTGATTTATCAGAAAGATGCATGAGCTGTCCCAACCTGGCAAGCAAAAAACCGACATTCATTCCTAAGCCTTCGAAGGCTTTCAGAGTCTTCTCCCAGATTGCTAAATTTTCCAGAGAAGTAATAAGCTTTGAAGCTCTAATGGCATCTGCAATATTGATAGTCTCGGAAAGCATTCCAACAACCAGTTTACAGTTAAGGCCATCGAGAAGATGTTCATGGAGAAAGGAGTTTTGACAGCAGCAAAGCTCATAGTACTTGGTTTGAAGGTGTTTGGAGAGCTCACTGTTAATTACCAATCCATTTACAGTAATGTCAAAATCCTCAAAACATTTCACTTCTTTAAAATCAACAGCAGATTTTGACAATCTGATTCCACCTGTGGTTTCCGAGCCAAGATCTTCACTTTCATACTCATACAGATCTGATGTAGGCCCAAAGTTGTTAAGACAGGCCAACTTGACATTCATTTCATTGTTCTTTTCAGGATTGTCCTGCAATAGATGTTCGAAATGCAGATCTTCCATCTCTTCGCTTACCCTGCTCAGTTTTTCTACATGAACTGCTTCATTGACTTCAGATAACGAAGATATGTTAGATTACACAATGCTCTGTCATTCCTAATTGATAAGTGAGCCAAAGTGGGTGGGTGCGAATTTTGAAACTTACCAGGAGTCATTTGTTTAATAGCAGCTTCCAATTTTAAAAGGCCAAGGGCACCGTCCACTTCTTCTGAACTATCGACTGCAGATAAGGAAGATGAAATGTAACATAATGCTCTCTGCCGTTCATAATTGACAAGTGAATACAGAACTTTGAAACTTACTAGGACCCATTTGTTTGACACCAGCTTCCAATTTCAAAAGGGCAAGAGCACCATCCACTTCTTCTGAATCATTTACCCTTACAATGTAGACCTAAATGAAACCAAACAGCAATATAGTTAATAATAGAATTTGTAGAAAGAGATATTCATGCAAAATAACATTCATGAATGATGTCTCACAATCGCAATGCAATAGGCTTAGGAAATTGTTTCCGGTCCTCACTTAGTCTGTGATGCATTGATTCACATCAATGTGCCTAGAAAAGTTAAGGCTGCAGATATTTGAAAAGGCAAGAGTTGATGAATTCCAATTCTCACAAGATACAGAAGATACATAGCCAGAGGAACCCAACGAATCCAAACTAAGACCATGAGACTATTTGTATAACCACTAGATAATATTTCCCTACTCCTCATTTCTTATTCCCTGAAAGTTTAAGATTTAGCATCTAAATTGCCTACTAGTATCCAATTTCTCCAAGGCTTCAAATAGTAGAATAAAAATTATATGTATGTTGGCTTAAAGTCTTGTTTCTCGAAGCAATCCTGAAACTTTTGAAGCAACTAAATTCATTCAATTTATTTGAGGACCCTAGAGAGGAGCAATTGAAATAAAGTAATCCAGCAATTGTACAATCAAGATGAAGATTCGTAAAATTACCTTGAATTTGGCAGGTTCGACTAAATGAAAAATCAGAACATCTCCCTCCATTATTTTGTGATCGATGGAAAACCCTCTCCATCCACCACTGAGGCCCGCCTTGTGTGCTAGATATTTTGTTTCATAACTTTTTCCCTTTTCATCTTCCAAAACAATAATAGTGTCCTTCTTCGGCAAATATGCTTCACAAAATCTCTTAGGAAGATGCTTCCATCCAAAAACTTGGCCATTCAGGTCACTTGGAGAATCAAATATCATGAAATATAAAAAATTGTCAGCAAAAGAATAGAACCAGCTTGAAGCTTACCAGCCAAAATACTCTGGTAACATTCGAGGGTAGCATATGCTTTATGATACTAGGGAATTCAGGTGACAGAATAGATTGAGTTTCTTTCACTCTCATCATGACATCAGATTTAACTTCCTCATTATCATATAGGTCTTCAATTTTGGCTCTCTTCGATGTGTGGCTATAGAGAATAAAATTAAGTTAACATTGTGCAGATTACAATACAACGCTGCTTCTCGCAGTTAGAGGAATATTAGATAGCCACTGAATCTAATCCACTGACCTTTCAGACTTCATAGAAACATTACTCGGTACCTGTTCAAGAATTGGCAATTCTCTAATCAGCCTAGCTTTACCATTTTTAACATTTAAACAGGAAGAGAACTTTCAGTAGCGCATCAGAATATAAACGACTTTCTTGGTGAGGAAAAGAATGTTTTAAGCAGCCGTTTGTTTTTGCTTTGGCTCTGTGTGTTATTGTTTTCAAAAAGCTCAAGAGCATAAGAACATTCACCCAAACTTGAAAGAATTTTCAGTTACCTTCAGCTATTACTAAAAGCTAACATGGGTGTACCTTCCAAATTGTTTCCATTTCAAAAAAAAAAGTGATCAGAAAGACTATCAAAATTAAATACTTGAAAAAAGATTCTCTGGGACAAAATAGAAACCAGTTTTGTGAATACAAAATGAGGCTAACAATACCCGAGTGTCACCAGCAAACATTGACCAGTCTCTTAAAGGTATTCATCTTCAAAACTTAAAACAAACAAACTGAGCTAGGCTCAATTAGCCCAAAACATCAACAGTGATTCACCAACAAGTGGCGCTCCCCCCCCCCCCAAAAAAAAAAAAAATAAATAAATAAATAACACAAATGAGCACATGAGTTCTAGTTTTTAACGAAAAGGAGAGATAAAAAATAGCAAACCTTTTTTATTCCTTTCACTTTCGGAGGCCTTGCTTGTTTTTCCTGCAATGTATACCCAAAATCCAACACAATTAGCCAACAACCTGAGTTGCCGAAGTACAGGACTAAACACACACAGAGGGGGGGGGGGGGGGGATGACCTTCTGTTTGTTTGCTTGAAGAACAGCCATGCTTGGTGAAAATCGGGGTAACCAGCAAGAAGAAGAAGGTGCGTCAAAGAAAAGGGGTAAACTTTTAATACATGTGGAACTTGAAACAAAGCCTGAGACGAAGGAGAAGATGAAAAGACCGATAATTTGAAATTAGTACTGTCTGCCACTATTTTAAGCCTGAATTGTCACTTGTCTGAAAATGGAGCCAAATTTTAAAAAATTCTTTATTTAAAAATATATTAAAATAATATTTTTTTAAATTTAGTTTTGAATAATCTAGTAATATTAAAAAAATAACTTAAAGCAAAATTTGTTTTTTTTAATTTTGATGAAAAGCAAGTTAAACTTTAATATCACACCCTCTGTATTTAAATGTTCGGTAAATCTCGGCAATTCAACTTAATTGGACTAAATTATAAACAAAATGTGAGGAATTTAGCTTACATGAAGAGACCATATTGTTTATAGTTCAATTCAATTGGGGTGAGTTGACAAAAGTGAGGAGTATAAGGGAGAGGGTGTGTATGCCTTTTACAATGCTGAAGTCGTGTTCAATTTATAAATCTAGTCATTTCAATTTTAATTTATCTAACCTTGATACAATCAACTTTAAAACAAAAAAATCTTTCACGTATTTTGCATAACAGCACTATGATCAAGATTCTTTTTTATATATATATATATATAAATCGACGAGGGATGAATCTTATAAATTGAAGCGTTTCGGTACTCCCTCTCGCAAACATTAGGCTCATGAAAAATAATTATTTGCATGGCAGATCCTGCGTGCATGCAAGAGAATGACAACCAATTCTGCGAGTATCTAATGATTATATGTTAAAAACTACATGGATGCTGCTTGCCCCAGCTAAAAAACAAAGTTAACTCAAAAATCTTACAAGCATAAACTACAACATCTCCATTTGCAAATCACTAACATGGTTACAGCTACTTTAAAACAAAGAATTAAAATACTCATACACTGTTCGCATTGACAACTCAGTATCAATGTTGTTACGTCCATCCTGTTAGCATGAGGAATGTTTCCCCTTTTTGCAATTCTCTTTACCATGGGGCGTTGACCGCTTCCTGAAACATATGCTCATGTTTCTCAGCATTCTCCTTCAGAATCTCCATCTCATCATCAAGTCTTTCCCTTGTCTCCTTCAATTTCAAAAGCCTCAATTCAAGGCTTTTCATCTCCTCATCTACACGAACTTGCTCAAGTCTAACTTCTCTGCATTCTGATTCCATAGCCTCTTCTGATTCCAGAGCAAGGCTCATTAGCCGGCTTAACCTCTCGCGCAAAAATCCAACTTTCATGCCAAACAGCTCAAATCCTTTCAAAGTCTTGTCCCAAACTCCATAGTCAGCTTGAGAGCTGGAAAGCTTTGAAGATTTAATCCCCTCTGAAATGTCCACAGTCCCGATTATTATTTCAACTGCCAAGTTATGATTAATACTGTTGAGAAGATTGCTGTGCAGAAATGACTTCTGTGAGCGACATAGCTCATAGTACCTTGTCCGATGATGTTCAGAGAGCTCAGAGTCTATAGAAAAACCGTTTAAAAGAATGCTGAAATTCTCAATGCCTTTTACATTATTAAAATCAACAGTGGATCCTGAAAGTTTGATGACTCGCAAAGTTTCAGAGGCGCGATCTTCACTTTCATTCTCAGATTGATTTGCAACATAGCCTTTATTGTTTTCCTCTGCAATCAGGCCATTCTCTTGATTATTCTCTTCCTGATGGCCAACTGGAAGAAGCTCCAAAAGCTCAGCCTTTTTACTGCCTTTTACATCCTTTTCAGCTGGCTCTTCAATGTCAGGGAAAGAAGGAAAAATATGAATATATTAGATCAAGTTTGAGTAGTCATCAAAGCAGCAAATAGAGATTTATATACCAGAGATGATTTCTTTTCCATTAGCACCTGAATTTGGAATGCCAAACTCCCCATCTCCTTGGGAAGAACCATTTCCTTTTACAATGTACACCTACGAGAAAATTATGTGAAGCAATTGTCATAGTAGAAAATCCACAGCCACAACAATTTGATGCAGAGCAACTTCAATATGCCCTCCTGATTAGCATTTCGAGTGAGGAAAATGAAACCGCCATCCCGACTGAAAAACCATAATACTTCCAGTGTTTCTCTTTTCTACATGTATGTGTGCTTAGTGTGACCAACTTTTGCTTCAGCACACAAAGAAAAGAACAGCGTCTCTATTCTCATAGATGCATAGCATTGCCTGTGTTTTCACTTTTCAATGAATGGGCATGTCTTCGTGAATCCGCACTTGTGCCTATGCACGTGCGCGTGCATGTGTGAAGAATGAAGGGTTATTCCTTTCAGCTCTCAGAGATTAAAATGTCAAAACTGACAAAACAGACCTTGTAATTTCAGAACTACAGAATCACAGCCAGTGAACCCTGAAACAAGAAAAAAGAATCTATTCTAGCCTTCAAGTTTTTTTCTCCTTCATGTGATCATTATCGTAAAGTATGGCCCTGAGCCATCATATAGAAGGTCTTTGATAGGATGGTTTTTTTCTAGTTTTCTACACTATAATTGAGAAGTCCAAAATCTTCCTATCATTGAATGTTATTTCCTAATTATTCACTTTGGAGAGGACATCTAAGATAATTACTGACTAAAAAAATGAGGAGCATATGATTATAAAATCTAACGGTACCTTAAACCTTGATGGTTTCACTAAATGGAAAACAAGAACATCACCCTCATGTAAATTGTTTGCAGCACAGAATGCTTTCCATCCACCACTCAGTGCTGTTCTTTCTGCAATGTAATTTAGTATGTATTCTTCCCCACTTTCATTCTCCAGAAAAATTGTTGTATCATTCTTTGGCAAATGCATTTTGCAAAACCGCATGGGAAGATGCTGTAATGAGAGAAATAGCACATAAAGCAGTCTAAACTATAGATAAATCATCTGAATCTTAAATTTAGGACAGAGTTTCATGTTACCATCCAAAACCCAACAGTCACATTTGACCGGACCAAAGTTTTTGCAAAGCTAGGATATGCAGATTCTAAATTTGCCCGAAACTCCTCTGCCAGTTCCATAGCAGGAGACTTAGTTTCAGTACTATCATAGAATACACTGAATGCATCTTTCTTTCGCTTGCGGCTATACAAATATATAAAAAGGATTCCAGATGAGAATACAATAAAACAAAATATGCTTCAATCTAAAGTATAAGACTGTTTGGTAGAGACTCTAACCTTCTGGGCTCCCTTGAATCCCCTGATTTATCATACAACACCTGCTCAAGAATTTTCAAAAAGTTTTTTTCTTTAATTAATTCATCAAACGACAACAAATGAACAAACACTAGAGAGCCTGGATGTTTAAGAGAGCACCATGCCAGATTTTCTATTAAACAGAAAATCAGGCTTCTAATTGAAACCTGCCAGTTTGTATCAAGTACAGTTAACTCAAAGAAAACACATCTCAACCAGATAAGAATTCCTTCTCCAATATTTGTATGCATATTGAAGGCAGAGATAGCTACTACTATTGAAAAGCAAATTGGCTACCCAATGCCCTGAAACATCTTAAATATCTACGAAAAAGGAATGGAAGGATGAAAGGAACAGAGTATGGAACAAATTTAAACCCAGCACTCATGCCTACCCGTAAACTTCAAAACCTCTAATTCAAAGGTCTTAATCTAAAGCGTTTATCAAGCATGGTACTGCATTTACATTACCTACCCTAATTCAAAAAAATTGTCATCACGGTAGGTTTAATGTCTTGAGTTTGGATTAGAAAGGGACTTCTATAGAGAATAGCAAATCATCAGAAATAAAAATGAAAAAATGTTGGCAGAGTGAGACTTTTAATGGAAAGAAATGATCCACCCAAGAAAGAGTTACAAAGAGACAAAGTATAGAATAAGTATCACAAGCACATATGCTTAACATGAAAAGTTCAAACCTCTAATTCAATAGGGTTATGGGGCTTAATTCAATGGGAGTCATTAACCATTCTGCTGCATTCACTATATTGAGATTTTAATCAAGCAATCTTGGTGTTAGGATAGGTACAACATCTTGTGTTCAGATAAGATAGGGACTACCTTGAGAATAGCTGTCATAAAAAATTAAAAAAAAAAATGGTATTACCTGATTGAAACCTGGAATTGAAAGAAATGACCCGCACTAGAAAGGGTTACCTAAAGGACACTTCGTGAAGGAATACACAAGTGCCCTGGACAGGAAAAGGTGGTGGCATCATATTTAGCTCCCAATTTTGCTTAACATCGCTTTATCCAATTCTTAATTGCTATCAAAGTGAAAATTTTCACATGGAGTTAATAATTCCAGCTCACAGAGAACATCCACTACAGTATCCTGGTGACCTCGGCGCTCCCTCAGGCTATTATCGTTTCCCAAAAATAAACTCCTAACAGGGTTCACCTAATCTGACATTTCAAACCACAAATTGCTTTATAAAAGCCCTAAAACCTTGAAGAAACAACAAGCAGCTGAAACAAGCACAGGAAACAAAGCAAATGAAGGAAAAGAAAAAAACCGTAACAAAGTCCCTCTCAGAGCAAAATAGAACCCATATAACTAATACACACCACCAAGACAGGGATTATAGCCAACTTTAATCTGAAATTACAGAAAAGATTGCGATTTTTCAAGAGAAGCAAAGATTCTCACGAGTTCATGACCAGTCTTGTGCTCAGGTTCTGGAGACTTCTCATGGATCTGGGTCAGCTTTATCTTGGACATATTTGGCTTCCTTCTCCTAATCTGAAAGTGAACAAAACGGATTTGCAAAGATCAAGAAACATAAGCAGACATGCAAGAGACACGAGAAAAAGAAGAGAGGAGAGACAAAGAAGACAAACCCTGGGATAAGTATTAAGGGGAGCTGGGTTGGATACTGGAAGCGGAGGTTTAGGGGAAGTGTTTTGGTCTTCTTTGTCATCCATTCTTGGCAGCAGACAGGAGGGTTTGTTGCTTCTAGCTTCGAAGGTTTTTGCTGTTGTTATTGCAGGTTTCTCTTTCAGATTCCTGTCCTTTGATTATGTTGCTGACACACGAACTAAATAAAAACCATAGAATTGTGGGGAGGTGTGTGTGGGTGTTTTTATTTTTATTTTTTCGGGAAGGTGTAGCTACATGTTAGAAAAATTATCGGGGTAGAAAAAATATTTTTATATTTTTGAAAAAGTTATGGACTGCTAGAATTACCTTTCCTCTTTTTAATTTTGGCGTTCAACCTTTAAAATATCTACAATTTTGGACTTTTTTTCTTCTTCCAGTAAATGTCTGTAAACCGTGCCGTTATTACTTCTTCATAGATTAAACTTACTGGAGTGGATTTTGGTTAGCTTTACCACTGAAGTCATTTGATTTTTCCATCCTACGAAAGTCATTTTGATCTTAGGATCTTGGAGCTCTGCGTGATGTGATTACTGATCTCCTTGTAGTTTTTCAATTTGATAATATTAAACTAAAAAACAAAATAAATCAAATAAACCCACCATGATTTATTTTCAGTTAGTCAATCTAACTTGTTAATGTCTTAAGCTGAGGATTAACATCAGTTTGATTATTCATTTAGCTATTTAGTGTTTTATATTTTATTATTGAGCATCTAACACCTGATTTGTGTTTTGGATTCAGTTCGAAGCTTTATTATGTTTTATTGGACTCTCAAGTTCGATCTCAACGCATGGCAATTTTGACGTCAGGATCTGGACAGGTGTCGTAGAGCTGAAGTGCTGGTCGGAAGTATAATGACTGAGCTTTCCGATGAAAAGATTGTCGGATGCGTATCTATATCCATACGTTTAGTGCACAGGGACCGAAGTGTTGCAAGTCTGAGTGCTGCCTTGATTTCCATGATGAGCCTGCCGGGAAAATGAAATCAACTCAACCATTATGACGTTGGCTTTTGATGGTTTCAAGTATACATTTTTATAGTATATATGGCAAATTTCTTCCGCATCTCTACAGCTCTGAACCGGAAAATGGTGGCCGTGGATGCTTATCGGAAAACGCACCGCACAGTAAGAGAATGCTTTTACACACAGCTATAGTCGAGCAACACCGGTTATGTATAGCTGTCACCGTAAATTCTTATATTTTGAAATACAGCTAAAAAATAATTGATAGACAGGAATATAATATGGAGTAACAAGCAAGGTATATAGGACTGTTTTAATGATGGGGCACGTAGCTCGATAGATAATGCCTCGGGTGATCTGACGATAAACAATATGAAGGAATGATACAATGGTTTCAAGAGGAAAGAAATGCAGTAATTAATGAGTTGAGAGTGAGAGTAAGTTTATGTGGCTTATCTTCTTTTGACTATGGATCATGAGTTAAGAATTCTGACCAGAGCTGAGCCCACGTTCAGGTTGTGACTTGATTAACAAGGGGTCACGCTACACTGTCCATATATATATATATATGGATGAGGAGGTCATGATCTGATATTTCACATATGATAAAATATCAATTGTTTGCAAGTTATTTTGCAAATTATTGTCTGTGCAAATGGGTTCTGTCCCCTCTTTACTCTGATATTACTTGTTGAAGCAGAGTCAGAGAAAGCAAGACAACAAGGGAGCAATTTTTTTTATTTTTTTATTTTTATTTTTATTTTTTTGGTGGGGGGGGGGGGGGGGGGGGGGGGGTCAATAGTCCTGGTACATCAAGATGATTGGTTGATTACTGACAGCATTTATGGTCTGGACTTCTGAGCTAACTTGAAAAAACTATGTTAATCTTCTAAAATATTTGAGCTAACATTGTTACTGTCATGAGCTTATTGATTTAACGAGGGACAGAGGTTAGTATCTGTTAACATCAGAAATTCCTCGTTAATCTACTGATGGATTGCCAGTGGAGAGGCTTCAGAAACTACTTTTCCGGCAAGACAATTTGAAAAGTTCAAGAGAAACAACATTGATAGAAGAGATTAGAAAAAAAAAGAAACTGTAATAGTTCTCTCTTTTTGTCTTTTAAACTGTTTGAATTATTCAGAGAACAAAACTCAGGACAGCCTGAAGACAAAGTTCCAAACAAATATCTATTTCTGCAAGCATGTCTGAATGATAAAAAGAAGCAGCGTGGCTGACCGAGTCGCGTGCTGCGTACCAAAATTTGTTTGTTTTGCATGTGATAAGTGCAAAAGGCCAAGAGCGCCTTCTGTTTCAGATGAACAATTTGCTCTGTCAATGTAGACCTGTAAAAGTCTATCATTTGACAGCAAAAGAAAAAAAAAATCAATGACAACGGTTAGTTATCCATGATCAAAATGCCCACGATCCTTCTTTTTTTTGTTGATTAGCATGGGTGTCTGGGTTAGTTTACACGCACCTCAACTAATCTCACGGGTCCTGAAATTAACGATCATATAAGCCTCTACTGACCATCATATTGCAACCACAGGGTTCAAACCTTAAATCACAGGGGAGCAAACTTCTTAGTATCAAACTTTTATCACTAGGCTACTACGATACTTTATCGTGGTGGTTAGAACAGAGAAACACAACATTTTTACTATAGTTTCTGTAGACTCCACAAGTTGCTTTACAGAATATTTGTGTTGGATCCAACACTTAGGTGGCTAACATTTTGCAGAATTATCAAACAAGGAACAAAATCAACGGGGTTAAAAGAGGTGACCTTAAATTTGTCAGGTTCGACAAGCTAGAAAACCGAAGCATCTTGCTCAAGTAATCCGCGTTCGATCGAAGAAAACCTTCTCCATCCCCCACCTACTCCAGTCCTTTCTGCGAGATATACTACTTGATTTTCCAGATTCATCCACCAAAATGACTATGGCACCGTGATTTGGTAAATGAACACGGTAAAACTCCATTGGCAGACCCTATATTCAAACAAAAAACGAAAAAGAAGGTGTATAAGGAGTCATGGTTTTTTTTCCTGAAGATCCAAATATACATCGATGCGGAAATGAGAATCTACCAGCCAAAATCCGCCAGAAACATGAGACGGGAGCATGAACTTGGCACCAGTAGGGAATTCTTTCCCGGATATGCTCGAACCTCTCCAGCTCTCTCCTTGACAGAATTTTTTTCCTGCGTGATCATCTAAGTGAGTGAGCATAGCTGCCTTTCGCTTATGACTGTAGCAAGATAAAAAAATAAAAATAAAAGTATCGTTTCTCTTCTTTTTTCTTCAATACTCCTGACTAACTTCTTATACTACGCATGCTGAATTCCACTTGCGATCTTCCAAACCTTTTACCATAGAATTGTTATATAAAAAAAATGGCTAGAATGAACTTGATTTGATCGTAAAATTATTAAAAAAGAAGCAAAATGATTCAATGCTCTTCAGGAAATAAAATATTCTGGCTCTGCTAAGTGTAATTGATTCTTAGAAATTGCTATCTATTAAAAAAGATTTTTCTATAAATATCACTGACTCACAGAGCGGACCCTAACAGCCACGAATTATTGGAGTATAATAGCTGGGTGCTTGGTGTCCAGATTTTGATACAGAAATTAAAATGAACAAAATTAGAAACTTGGATGACCACTCTGCTAATTATGCCAACCTGGTTTGTTGAGTTTGACGTGAACGCAAGATTGTTCGTGCTGATCCAATTAGATTTTCCTTCATTCAAGTGTTATTTAAATTCTTAAAAATATATTTTATTAAATAAATTATTCTTTTTCTATACACGCAGTTTTTTACTACTATCGTTTATAAGTAATTTAAAATAAGCAGCAAAATATGCATCTCTTTAATATAAATTATATTTTCTTATCAATGTGTTTTTTAATGAGAGCATTTTTCATCAGATATATCATTTTTTGAAATAAAAAAACTTACCATGAAAATCAAAATTCAATAAAAAACAATTCATGCCTCAATTGAAGGGAATAAAAGAACAATTAATCTAATGAAAATACTTAAAATATTTATAATAAAAGCACCGCGACAATTTATTATAATTTGTTTCACATAGTTTTCTTAGATTAATTATTATTGAAAGCCAGTACCAAACGAACTGTCCAAGTCCACTGATAAAATTACCAGGCTCGCTGCAAGGCCCAAGATTTAAGCCAATATCAGCCTTCTAGCTAAGTTCACTGTTAAGGTGGTTATTTTGCCACCGGAGCCGCCCTTAGCCTGTAACCCAATATTTACGTACCTTTTGCCTCTCTTTTTTCACTGCATTGTCTCCAACGCAGCGTGCACAAGGACAGCTAAATATGGCAGGAGTAAATGGCAAAAGCCATATACATATATTACATTTTGTTCTTCTGTCTGTGTAGATTCAAAAAATTGTTTTTTCTGTTATAAAATGTAATTTATTACACTACACCAGTTAATGTGCTACTGAGATGATGAGAAATTAGATTTTTTTATTCTGAACTTTTTTTCCTAGTCGCACCCATGGATCATTCTAAAAGCAGATTTCTTGCTTTATATCTTGTCCCATTAATCATGATCTTTTGTATCTTTTCGTTGATAAACATTTCTCTTCCTCTAGTTCTTTGGTCTTCAATTTCATTTTCAAAAGAACAGTTATGTCATCTGCTATTTTATGATGATAAGAAGTATAGTTCTGAAATTGTTGCGGGGTTTTTTATTTTAAATCTATTTTTTTATTTAAATATAATTAAAAAATTAATAATTATATTGTTGGAGGGTTTTTTAAAAATAATTATTTAATTATATAACTTACTTCTATTAATTGTATAATTAAACTATATACAAAATAATTACACTATTTAAAATAATATAAAAAAATACCTCTCCAAAATGGATTTTACCATTAGAGTACACATCAGTTGAAAAACCATATATACACTATTCAAAAAACCATTTTAGAAATTTGACTCTCCAAAACGACTTTTGCCATTAGAGTTGCTCTTTAAGGTGGTTATTTTCCAACTGGAGCCGCACTTAGCCTGTGACACTATATTTTAAAATTATTTTTAAACTTAAACATAAATTTTTAAGTATTTTTTAATTATTTTGATTTAATAATATCAAAAAAAAATTCATAAGCATTCGCCCAAATAAATAAAAAAATGATGATATCTCGCTCTCAGCGATCCGTAATTTACTTCGGTAGTGATCACACACAAAAAGCAATTTTAAGTAAAAAAAACAATTATTGTAGTATTTACTTTAAAAAAAATTATTTGAAAATATATAAAAATATTTTTTAAATTTTAAAAATTATTTTTAATATCAACATATTAAAATAATATAAAAATAATTATATTAAAAATAATTTAAAAAAAAAAATCAAACTTTTACCAAACAACCCGCCGCGCTACCTTCATCTCTTGGTTTGGTTGCACTTAACTGCCATCTCAGATCTGCCAACAAACCAGAAAATAAAACCAAGGCCCAGCTCGCAATTCATCTGCATCATTAGCTAAGCATCGAGATTAGGACTCGGGCAGCAACTCAACAAACAACCTAAACATAAACCAAGGGCTGGCTCAAAGTTCATTTGCATCCCCAATCAAGCATCGAGTTTAGGACTCGGGCAGCAACTCAACAAAGCCGGCTTAGGTAATGATATATTTATCAATAAAATATATATTTGTCAATCATGTTTTATAAAATAAAAATTGACTCCACTTAACAAAAAAAAAAAACTCAAAGTTAATACATGAACTACTATTTACATCTTAAGCTGCTATCTTATCGTCAAATCACTATACCAGAGAGTTGAATGAACAGATAAATACAACCTTTCACTTCCTTGGCCTTCTTCTCATCAGTATCATAGACTATCTGATCATCCTTAAAATTTCATAGCTATACATATCAGAGCAGCAAGCATTCCACAATATTATACTAGTCCTACCTGTACACTATCATGCCAGCGGAATGGCTCGGAAGCTCGAGCAAACATATCTAACCCAGTGGTCACACAAAATGTCAAAAATACCTCAAATTCATTGCTTAGTTGCCAAGTTACTTTTCAAGCATGAGGATTGCCTACTAAAAATCTCCAACAAACTTATAAAGGATGCATGTACAGCCAATGACAGGTTAAACCAGGTCCAATCCATCCACAATCATAATCTTGAGCGACGAGTGAATTTGATACCATGAAAAGGTGAGTGTCTCCTCTGGGCAGAAGCAATTGGCTGCCCATTAAGAGAACCAGAAAATCTAATATCCCAACCTTCTATGTTCTTCGGTACACATGCATCAAAGAGGACCTTGCCAAGTACACTGTGAGCGCTAATACTTGGAGGGTTGGACAGATAAATTGATCTTTCTTTCCTTTCATCTTGGAGGGATTCTGACTCTCTACTATTGCAGTATTCTGCTGAGCTGGGCACAAAGAAGTGGTCACCTGGCCCAACAGCGACTCTTCTGAAGCTTTGGTTTGAGTTGACGGCAGCTTTCTGTAGGTCACATATTAATTCAGACATCTCATCGTGCATACTGTCCAAGCCAATTCCCTCTCTGAGTTTTTGGATTCTATGATAATAAACAGAAGGAGCCTTGTCAAGCAAATCAGTCACTGCAGCCCTGTACTGGATTGGATTGTGCTTGTAATGGCCTGAAATGTCACTGGATAGAATCAGTTTGGTTTTGACATGCAAAAGACATGCAGCAAATGGAACAGGTAGAAGTGAGGCAGAAACTCAATTCCACGAAACGAAAGTGGTCCAATAACTTGACAGCCTAATGGGATTTGTGATGTAACTTTTTTCATTTATGCTATTTCTCATTCTCATGGTGCCAATTGATAGAATGCACACATTGTTGGCTGATCATGTAGAGGGGAAATGATTACTGTGATCATTAATCCAACAGTAAATTGTAAATCTATAAGCACTGACATTCAGATTTGAAGAGATCACTATTGTGTTTACCCTATTCGAAGCAAGTAGATAAACAAGAGATCTGAATTTCCTTATTTATCCAACTTTCTCTTGGAAGCATTTTAAGGTGCTATTTACAGTTTTCCTGAGATTAAATCTCCTTGTACATGCTGCATACAAAAAGAAACAAGACGCAACAAAAATGATTATTTTTTACAAGCTCAACTTTCTCACTGGGAGTTAAACCTGTTAGCTCCTGCTTTATATAGGAAGCCACTAACAGAGACCC
Source organism: Salix purpurea (assembly GCA_027405865.1). Taxonomy (NCBI): domain Eukaryota; kingdom Viridiplantae; phylum Streptophyta; class Magnoliopsida; order Malpighiales; family Salicaceae; genus Salix; species Salix purpurea. Next base: position 3,181,031 of record JAOWLH010000001.1, on the reverse strand, counting down.
GTGGACCAAAGGCCAATTAGTGTAAGAGGCCCATACGAATTGGATCCATGCCCCTGATACAATGCTAATTTGCAACAGAACAAAAAAAAAATCATAGCTCCATGTTAGCAGCAACCACCAAATAGGTATGATGACTACCACTCATCTAATTCAACACTCAATGTTCAAGTATCCATCCTATCAATTCAACAAGAGGGAAGGTCTCCAACTCATCTGCTTACAAGCACATTTTGATACAGCTTTCGGTGTAATTACTTAATTATCAGTGGCTCGTAATCAAAATAAAATGCATACAAGAGGCTTAAGCATCAGAAAGGCAATTTAACCATAAATAGCATTCAAAACCAGGGCACACTGTATTAACTAAACACAAAAGAAGGGGTGGTCAGAACGAACCTGTGTGAGGTGAATGATTCCACCTTACAAGCTTAACATCTCCACCAAGATCTCTTAGATGATGAGCAAATTTGGAGATAACAATATAAGGTGCAAGGTCATCATTCTCTGAGCATAAAATTAGATATGGAGCACCAATGTCCTACAGAAGGGGGGAAAGTTAAATGTACTAATTGAGAAAGAGAAAGACAACTTTAGGGAAGTTTCTGGCCAATTAGAACTTACGATTGAAGAGTACAGAGTCTGCCAATACTCAGCTCGTTGGAATTCAAACCTTGTGAGGTATAAACCATCAAGTCCAGAAGCAAGGCCTTTTGCAACCCAAGACAAGAACTTTGATGGACCAGGCATTCTTTGAATTGCAGGGTGTAGAGAAAATTGAGCAGCGAAATCACTTGTAAAATCTACCGGGCTAGAGTCATAGACATGCCCAGAAATGCAGTTCTTAACCAATCGACATTCATCCTTCACAAAATAAAACAAACAGATAGAAAGTTAAAAACTTTCAATTACATAGAACTAAGAAAGTGAAAAGATAAGTCCCAAAACAAGTTACTCAGTTTTCTGGAATAGAAGAAGCACGTCACTTACCAGATTAAGATGACCTTCACATGTTCCTTGAATAATCTGCATCAATTGCATTAAGTATGATAAAATTAGTCCTCCAGGGGGGTAGCACAAATTACCTTCCAAAGATTTAACTAAAATTACCTGAAAAATCTTGTACATGCAAGCTTTTGAACCACCAGAGAACGCAACAAATACAACTGGACATGGCCTAACCCTTAGATCCTGCATACCAGAAAAACAGTAGGAAATTACTCTATGCATCATGAAAACATAAAAAGTTTCAAGCTAATAAATGCTCATTTTATATCGTTGTCGTCACAGTCGATGCAAGAAGTTGTTTTTATGGGAACCTCATGACAGCAAAGTGGAAACATGATTTTATTGGCATAATTTTGACTAACATGGGCACCCACTGAGACACCTAACCCCTCCAACTCGTTGGAACTCCAAGATAAAATACTTTTAGATAAGGATTGAAATCTCGCTAAATAATAGACAATTAGTTAGAGTTTATGTAACTGACCTCAACAAGCTCATTGAGGAGAATATATGCCAGTGACAAAGCCCTTTCAGGATAAAATCTGTAGCAATTTTCATCATTAGCCAGCAACAAACACACATTAAGTTTAACATTATGAAGAAAACAATTAACTCAACACACATTAAGTTAAACATTATGAAGAAAACAATTAACTCAACCATCTTCACTCTACTTGCATTTGGGTTTGGAGCAACTGACTGTATATAAAAAGTTGATTAAGTTTGTCCCTTCAATCATTTTACAAGAAAAGATATCCATATGATAAAATTGCCTATACTCATTCCCATTCAACAACATATAGCCAATCAATTCTCATTTCTCTCCACTAACAAATCTCCTTTCACAATCTAACCAGAAATCCGTACATATTTCTTTTCTTATTTCGAAGATTGAATCAAATTTCACTAATAAAAGCTAGAATCCACACATTACTTGACATTATTAATTTGATTAGGAGACCCTGAATGCTCTTTTTGGCTACTAGTTAACTTTCAAATATGACAACAACAGAGCAAAAAAAAGATATTATATAGGTATTTATTTCAATAAAAATCAGCAAACCTGAGCTAATTTTTTTACTAGATAATCAGCAAGACACTAACAAATAAATAATTAAAAAAAATCTCAGGAACCAAACATCGATTGGCAAAGAAAGAATAAAACAAAAAAAAAGACTTACGCGGAGAGGAAATCGGCATGAGAAACAAGGGAATTCCAACCGAGAGAGGAATACAAATTCAAGTAACTGTTCAAATGTTTCTCGTGAATCGAAATCCATGCGAATATAACCACAATTCCTTTCGATTCACTTTCTTTTCTTCCCCAGTAAACACTACCATCACCAAACATTACTGCCGCGATTTCTTTTTCTTCTTCAATACTCGCTGTCCTCTTCTCTGTCTTGAAGAATTGAATTCTAAGAGAGAGAGAGTAAAAACAAAAGGATTTTGTGTGGGTTGTGATTTTTTAGGTGAGATTATTGTTGTTGTTATTTCTGGTTTTTAAGTGGTGAATACACAATGGTTCTTCTCCTGCGTTTTAAAATTTTTAATTGAATTGGTTTTTAGATTTTTTAATATATTAATATTTTAATATGTTTTTAATTAAAAAAATTGGAAACAATCTCTAACCACCTCTAAATTGACTTTTTGTTTTTATTTTTTTGCCACGTCAGACTAAACAGACACGAGCCTTCCATGGATAAGCTCGCCAATAGCAACGACAAAGATACGCATCCGGTTCTATTATTATATCATGTATGTATCTGTTTCTTAATGTGTTTCAAAATTGTTTTTTAAAACAAAGTTATTATTTATTTTCAATTAAAAAATTTTTAAAGTATTTTTAGATTATTTATATTTATTTATATTAAAAATAATTTTTAAAAAATAAAAAATTCTTAAAAAATTCATTTTTAAATTAAAAGCAATTTCAACAACCTCTAAATAATAACTAAAAAACCTAAAAGTCATAAGTAAAATAATATAACTCTTGAGTTACATTTCATTGCTCATTGACATCATCAAAATACTGTGATACAAGATCCATTTAATTGTTTATTGGAATATTATAGTTTCTATTTTTCTCGTAAATGCTAAACAGGTTGGTAATTAGAAGTAAAATTATTTTTTTCAAGAGATTCCTTGGACATTGCAAAATTAATTATAAATAAAATTATCAGCACAATGAAATAATTTTATTTTTTATAATAAAAAAAATATATGTTTTTGTTCAAGCTTTTTTCATATTTTTCAAAATTACTTGCAATATTACTTTGATACTTTTGAAAAAACAAACATGCACATAAAGGCTTCTGCGTCTTTTGATCTTTTTTAAAGAAAAAAATAATGTGACGTGTGTTTGTGTGTGTTTATTTTTATCACTTAAAATTTTATTTTATTTTTATATATAATGTCGTCTTGTTTGGTTTCTTTGTTGTTTCTTTGCTGGTCAAATTAACCCGGGGCGATGCAGGTTATCTTGATTTTATATACGAATCATATATTTATAAAATTAATTTAGATTGACTTAAATTATTATAGTCTTGATATTAATTTTTTATGTTTTTTAACTCCCTGCACCTATCTAATTAATGTTGGATTATATTTAAATCCAGTGCATTACAAATAAGCTAATTATTCAAGAAAATGCATGCATTCAAATCAATTCATACAAAAGATTTGAACTATATATATAAACAAAAAAAAAAAACATTGAGAAAAAAGTAATGAAATTACTGGCTGGACTGGCTGGGGTGCATGATAAAACTTTAGCCTGGTGATCTAACTCAGTTTTATCTCATCTTTCCTTTTCGAGAGAGCAGGTTTACAAGTTATTTTCAAAGCACTTCGTTTCTTTAATTTATTTTCTGGCAACATCAGAGCTGAAAAGGTCCACTTTGATTAAAATAAAGTACTATGAACATGGATTAGGTAACCCTAAATTTTATATTTGGTCCGAGGTCATCATATACATGTCCATATATATCATCAACAGGTGCGTTCAAGTCTCATCACCAATAAATGGAACTGGTCGCGGGAGATTCTTGCCCACTCTCATTTTTTAACGGGTCAATTAGCTAGCGATTGATTTAGACTCGAGCCCACGAGCTCGGGAAGCAAGCCCGCTTAAAGTAGATCCATGCCTCTAATAGTGCAAGTTGGAGCTTGAAGGAACAGTGGAATTGCACGGGGCTCGGCTCAAGATAAATTTAAGCTATTGTATTAATGATATTTTTTTTTAAAATTATTTCTGATATCCAAGGTAGTCAAAATCGAGATTTTGACACGAATCGAAAAGTGTTCTGAAAAATCGGATCGTAAATCGGATCGTAAAATCGTAAGATCGTACCCGAATTTGTCCGTACAAAAATCGTAAAATCACAGCTAAAATCGTGTGAGAAGAAAAATCGTAAAATCGTATGTAAAATATTTCTGAATACAAAATAATATAATTATGGATATAAAAATTAATTAGTTTAGGTTCATACATGATGTAAAATAACTTCAAAACACATTACAAAATAATTATGTCCATGGAATTTCATTAGGTAAAAATTAACAAACTAAAAATAAATATTTTGTTGATGTGATATGTAAATTACAATCAGTCTCATGACCGTCATTTTCTTCGTTATTTTTAATACATTCATCAAAAACATTATTATTGAAAGGATTATCAGTATTAATAGGAGTAAGTTATATAATTAAATAATTATCCTTGAAAAACCCTCCAACAATAAAATTATCATTTTTAATTATATTTAAATTAAAAAAATGAATTTAAATATAATTAAAAGACCCACAATATTTGAGATTTGAAATTTAAACTACTTATTTTATGTTTTTGAAGCAATTGTATATTTTTTTATGGTTATTGTATTTAAAATTAATTAATTTTATTTATTATCTTGAATTAATAGGATTTTTTTTAAAAAAATATTTTTTATGCTAACTATTTTTATGCCAATTATTATTATTATTATTATTATTATTATAAATTTATAACCCCCCGTAATATACCTAATTACCTATTTTATTATTATTATTATTATTATAATTTATAACTAAGTATAAAAGTCCCCTAATTCCCACTCCCACGCCGCCACCCACAGTTTACTCATCTCTTCATTCTCTTCTCCATTTCCTCTTCTCCCCATCCTTTTCTCCTTCACAGTTTACTCTTTTACAGTCTTCCTCCTCACGAGTCACAGGTAGCGCCTAGGAAATCACGGACGAACCACATGCCTCCTCTTCTCCTTCACTCTCTTCCAGGCTTTCATTTTTTTATGCTAGTTTTGTTTTTTTGCTGAGAAGAGAAGAGAAGATTTTGATTTTGATTTTGAGCAGTGAATTGAGTTTGAAGAAAGCAGAAAGCCCTTCGCCCATTGCGCACAGTAAAATATAATGAACTCGTAAAATCGGACCCCATTGCGCACAGTAAAATATAATGAACTCGTAAAATCGGACCGATCCGGTCCAATTTTACGAGTCAACCCGATTTTGATCGAGTTTGACCGAGTTTGACCGGTTTCAATTTTTCTTCCGGTTTAACCAGGTTTGCTGAGCCAACTCGCAAACTCATACGAGTTTGCGAGTTGACTCGCGAGTTTGACTACCTTGCTGATATCATTACATTACATTAAAAATATCTAAAAACAATAAAAGATAGGGAGGGGATGCATTCTTGATAATGTTGACCAAAATGATGACCAGAGCGTTAAAGAAATGATCACTTCCTTACCTCCTCTCTCTTAAAATAATGCTTCAACTTTATAGAATAAACAACCTGGAAGAAAGCAAAGCACTGGCAACTCCCCCCTTGCAAGCATCATGTATAATCCGTTTCGTAAACAGGGAAGCTGAGAGAGACATCAAAATCGAGAGAGACATCAAAATCGAGAGAGACCTCTTTCTCATTAATAAGCAACATTCTACACCCCACCCCCACGATAAGGACCATAACCGCTGATGATCACAATTTGCCATTAAATTAATGGGTTCGTCGGATCCAAGGCCAGCCACTCCACCACTGCACGTGCAAGCCTCCTCCTTTTCCAATTTTAAGCGGTTATGAGGTCTTGTATCCCGTAAAGCTGGCTTTACGAGCAAGAAATATCTGTTGTGCTCTCACCAGTACCGTCCAGCCATTAATGTCAACTCTCCAAGGGACAACGTATCAGATCCCCAGACGCATGTTTTCACCCCCAAACAAAAAAATTTAAAAAAAATTGATTATAATAATACAACGGTAAACCCCCCAGATTTACCGACTCCACCCCGATTTTATAATACCACCACCACCACCACCACACACCCTGACGAATTATATGCAACTAACTTTACCAGTACAGAATCTAGACACGCAATCTGCTGGTGTGATATGCATCCATGCGTCTCATATATTCACTGGCACTATCTTGAATGGCAAAACATCAACTCATGCATAAACCCGACATTTTCTTCATTTTAAATCGTTTTATGCTCGCTAGCTTAACGTGAAGGTGTGATTTTAAACAAATCTTTCCATTTATAATTGATATACAAATTAATATATAAATACATTTTTTGCCGAGAGAGAAAAAAAAACTCATTCACATGCATAGTAGTATTTGGGATAATTTGGGCCAGAAATTCCAGTTGGGATTATATCAATAAAGAATTACAAAACTCGGAAAGATACCCGTTTGTGCTCTTTTCTGCTTGTTTTTTCATTACTTTTTAGTGTCCGGAAATATATTGTTTTCTAAAATGTTTTTTGTTTAAAAATATATTAAAATAATTATTTTTTAATTTTTTTTAAGATCAGAGCATGAAAAAAATTTAAAAATATAATAATTAATTAATTAAAACTAAAAATTAAATATTTTTTTTCAAATATATTTTTGAAAAGCATCCGTTAATCAAATTTTGCCTACACCGCACAGTCAACAAAGACACGCAGAGCACAAGACGCAAGACGCGCCCCTCCATAATATTCGAATGATACATAATTGCCAGAAGAAACCATCATGACCTGATATTCAAGAGAATATTCCAAGATTAAGCATAAAAGGAAAAGTAACGCTAAAAAAGCGTTCTCTGCAAAAAAGCAGCCTAGAAAAAAAACACACACCCATAAACAGCCAAGCCAAAAGCTCAAACAAAAAACACTTTTCTAGCACAGAAACAAAATAAAAACCATCAATGGAAAAATTTCTAATGCCTGCAAACCCCTGCCATCTCCTTCCCACTAAATTACCAACTACCATTCCAAAATATAACTGGCTACTGTGCCCAAACCATTTAACTAGCTGAAATTTTATTCAAGAAACACCTCCTTTAGATCACTGTATAGCAATGGGAACGCTAGAGAATAACATCAATTAACAGAACTGCCTTCTTATATATATATATTATAAAAATAAAGAGTGGTCTCCAACAAAAAAAGAAAAAAAGGAACTGTACAATAACAATCTAAATAACCTTCCTAAGAATTAATGGCAAATTAAATAGTGGCATGCTAGATGCATGCCAGTGCTACCCCTTGAATTCTATCAATTCTGTATTTTCCTCTGTGGCTTCAAACAAATCCACTGGTAGCGACCCTCCATTGGCAAATCCTTCACAACATCGTAGTTGTACCTAGAAATTTCGAATATAAGTTTGTTAGTTAGTTACACTTCCATCCTATCCGTGCTAAAATACGCCACATGTCCACACTTCCTATCCTATGCACACCAGATAAAAAAAACTAACTGCCACACTGTACCGTACTGCTACTTACTTCTCTGCAAATCTTTTCTGCTCCTCTTTCTCTGCCCCCGCGAAAAACGCATCGATCTCAGCCTGGCTCGGCTTTTTCACTGCCGGTGACTTTCTCCGGTGAGAATTCTCTTTCTTCTCCATGGATGCCGGTGGGTAAATCCCGTGAAACTCGCTTGAAGGGGTGGTTTCTCTACTGCAAATTAAAGCAAGCGTGGTTTAAATATTGGAGAAATGATGGGTTTAAAAACGGTTTCGTTTTCTGTGACCATAAAGAATTATTACATTAATTAATGAAGCGAAAGTGAGAAATAAAAAATTTAAACCTGAATTTCCTGTCAATGCACGTCGAGCTTTCCGTTTCGGAACTCTTCGCCTGCACATATATATATATATATATATATATATATAAAAGTCCTTAATAATTAATGCATAGATATTTCTAATCTCTAAATACGAGAAACATCAATTTAAAAAATAAAGAAGCATTATGTAACGACCACGAACAAGAAAACTTCACTAATTTTGAGAGAGAAAGCTTGAAATTAAATCTTGTTTTCTCCATTTTCCTTCGTTTTCTCGGTAAACAAACAGGTAACATACTGCAAAATCAAATCACCAGTTTTGGATATCTTTGTTTGTATTTAGCTAGGAAAATCTGCTCGGAGTGAGAGAAAACTTCAATCGCTTGATTTATAATAAAGCTTCTCAAAACCTAGCTAGAGTTTCTAGCTTATTTTCATTTTCTTTCCAACTAAACAAACTGCAAGACACATGAATTCCACGATACAGTTTCGAACGAACGGCTCAGTTTGCTTTCTGAACAAACGAAGGAAAAATTATACAAGAAATACTTAAACTAGCAAGAAGACTTTAAAAAGCATCTCAAAACTTTGTTTATTTTCCTCTACTTCCTCTGCGAAACAAACAGAAACAAAAACATAACCGAAATTTAGCTCACGTTCTCAGTTTTGAATTGCAAATTCACCTCCAGATCTATAAACCTCAGGCTGTCCTTCACAACCTTGATCGATTCATTGCTAGAGCAGCAGGAAACCAGAGAGTCGCCACAGCTGGAACTGCCGGTTATAAAGCGATCAGAATTCGATGAAGCCGCTGACGAAATCAAGTTTCCCGGTGAAATAGCGGTGCAAAGATGAGCTTGGAGCTTGAAATCAACCGAAGGTAAGCTAAACTCGTCAAAATCAAATTTCATTTTCTTAGAGTAACTTGTGGTTGAAGATTCTAGAATTTCAGTTTCTGCTATTCGCTTACTATTCCTCTCGCTCTCTCCCATTTTTTCAATTTCTCGAATGCTTTTTTTTCCTTCTGTTTTACAATAATTTTGTGTTTTCTGGTTTTTGAGGACGGGAGAGAGAAGTGAGGTTAAAAAAGAGCGGCTCTGAAGGAAGGAGAGCCGCTGATTTAATAGACGGATAAGATTTGCCTGCTTTAACTTTTCCTTTTTACGTGGTCCTGATTATATAGACGGTGATCAGGAAACAAGATCGGGTTCCCGTTAAGGAGATCTGGCGGTTGAGAGATTCTTCTGTTGACCAATGGATTGCTAACACGTCAACATGCATGCCTTTAGTGATTTTTTTTGCAGTTTTTATTATCCTGCCATATACATATATTAATGGTTTTATAGCCTTAAAATAAATAAATAAAAAAGACTAGTGTAGATTTCCCATAACATCCATCCATATATACTTAAATACATGAGATTTGGACTCGGTAATTACTGAGTCGACCAAACTTAAAGCTTGCTATGATTAAAAAACCATTATTGTGTCATAGGCGGTTCACGGCGCAAGTGATTAAAAATAAAATAAACTATACTATAAAGTCTCATAGGATAATTTTAGAGACTGAGAAGATAGCATCAGTAAAAAGATTGAAGTTCCTTTAAATGAGAGGTGATGATGATGCCACTCGTCCCCCTCAGTAGGTGCGGGCTCGGACACGTTCGGTCGGGTCACCTGATTCTTTATTTCGATAGAGCCACTGAGGAAAGCCTAATTAATCTTGCAATCGCATTTGATTAAATGATGATCAACTGCGAATTACTATAATTAGTACTGCAACTGCATTTGATTAAATGAATTAGGTGGTGATTGAATGTCGTCTGCTCAGTTATTGAATACCTCACCTCCCCCCATGCACATTTTAAATTCTCCTTGAGCGACACGGTTGCAGGTGATCAATATCTAGTAGCTAGGTCTGCTACTTTTACTCTAATTATTATTTTGAGTCACCGAGACCAGAAGATAGAAGGAATCCATCCTAATCCCATGTTATTTACAGCCTTAAATACCATTAAACAATGAGTTAATCTCGTGCTAAATACGTAAGATTTAACTGATTATGTTTGACTTGGCAAAATATAGTGAAAGGCCACGTGGTCCTCAAGCAGTCTAATCTAATATGCAAGTCACTGTTTCTTCAAGTGGCCAGCACGGTCGAGTCAGGAAATAGTTGAGGAGGGACAGGATAGCAACAATAGTTATTCCCGTTATTTAATAGAATTGGATGGCTCGTAAAAATTAACGGCTACAATCGTAGCATTAATTTAACAGTAACGCTTATGTTTAAAATAGTTAACGTATCAGTAACACCTCACTGGATTAATTTCTTATAATTTTTTCATGAATTTTCTCGGATTCTTGATAGCTTCTATGACTTGTAACTACTGCAAGTGCTGTGATTTGCATGTCTTTAGTGAGAATATTAAAAAAGAATCCATATTAATTATTTGTTTCCTGACATAAAATGAATAATTAATAATTTAAAACAAGCAGATAAACTACTTTAATTCCATTTAGAGGGCAGAAGTTTTCTTAAATGGAACCGTGAAAATAGCAGGGTGGGCCCGTGATTATGGCTGTTTACCTTGAATACTATCTTCCAACGTCCAGGAATTGAACTACAAGTATACATGTATTTCTGTGGTCTAATAACCAGCAATCACATTGAAATAAAATCATGTTTACAGTTCCTCGAGTGTTTTGAGGCACTTGCAGCATAGATCATAGGCATCTTCAGGGAATTGATTGCTGTGTTCGTTTGTTAGGTCTTTTTTAGGAGGAAAGGAAAATATATCCCATTGTGATCCCTGTGTCAGACTTACTTGTTTTTAAGTGGCTTGATATAATGGTAGAGGATTTGCAATCTGTATACTAGAGAATATAAATAAATCATATTCTAGGACCTCACCTAATAACTTAAGCTATTAGATGAGATGATTTTTTAATATGGTACCAGAACCTTGTTGACCCAGCGATTACGAGTTCAAATCTCACAACCCCCATTGTATTTGATAAAAATCAAGCACAGAGTAGTGTGAGTCTCTGCAAGTTTCAAGCTCAAATGACTCTCACTTGAGGAGGGTGGTAGAGAATAATATAAATTATATTATGGGATCTCACCTAACAGAGAATAATATAAATTATATTATGGGATCTCACCTAACAGAGAATAATATAAATTATATTATGGGATCTCACCTAACAACTTAAACTATTAGATGAGATGATTCTTTAACAAGTAGATTTCAAACTTGAGTGGATATGTATATTTTTATAAAAAAATTAGAATAATCAGAATTCTTTTCGTTTATTTAAACTGAAAGAATATGAAGTATTGATAACATTGATGTATTACTTGCCTTAAAAAAAGGAAAATAAAGATCTGCATTTCATTGTTTGGCTTCGACATGCACGACTCAACTAACCCCTGCTTTTCGAAAAGACATTTTGATCAAGTAGTCCAAGCCATCGTTTATTGGATAGAATGCTTTTCTTGTCGAAGCCATGCACGTTTCAAGACGAGGAGAGCTAAGAAGAGAGCCGAAAAGGAAGATAATTTGGACCGCGAAAATGTAAACTCACTGGACAAAAAGGTCATCTCATTTTCAAAAGCATCTCCACTTTGTCTAAAGTAGAATGGCAACTGCTATGGAGAATTGTTTTGAAGTGAAACTTTGCTGTCTATCAATGTTTCTTTTTCAGAAAAAGTAGCCGAATAATCCACAGCTCACATTGTTTTCAAGCAGAAAAAATTAGTGGAAGGAAGTACCAAGTCGGTGGGTAGCTTCCAAAATGGTACCTAAATTACACAGAAAAAGTTTAAATGTAGCGTATACATTTTGAAAATTCTTGATAGGGTCCTTTTCATGCATTATCATTACCTAGTTCCGAGGGCTCACAATTCATTTCAAATAAATAAATGACCCTAAAATCATGACTACTAATTTGAATCCAGCTACAGATATACTTGCGGGAGCTTATGGCTTCGGCCCCATTTGGACTCCCCCCCTGCTTGATTACTTTGTGATTGCAGACAAAACCAATCAACGTAGATTTTTTCCTACACCGTTTGATTATTAGCCCTCCGGCTGTCCATTGGTGGATCTAGTCAACAACCAATCAAAGGTACACGACAATCACGTATTGTCCATGTATATATGGCCCGTGTATACAAGGTCAAGCATAAAAAAAATTGAAAAAAAAAAAAAGTTTCCCAGCCAAATTATCTTCATAAAGAGTCGGCTATTTTTGCTGAGATCTTTAACGCCTTCAAACCAGCTTCGAAAGCTTTCAAATTAGATCTAGAAAATATTGCTTTGGATTTAATTTTGAATTTTAATTATATTTTTACCAGGTTATATATTTTTTACCCCTCTCTCTCTCTCTCTCTCTCTAAACGGTTAGTATCTATGATTTAGAGTTTAGAGTTTAAAAATCTAATTTCTATTTACACCATACATTCTTAAACTACTGTCTTAAATATTTGTACGAGGAAATTTATGTGGAAAGTATATGGTAGGTGTTTAGTGATAGTTTAAGAGTGTGATTGAGATTATTTTAATAAAATATTTTTAATATTAGCATGTAAAAATGATCTAAAAATACTAAAAAATATTTTAATTTAAAATAAAAAATAAAATATAATTTCAAAACTTTTCAATTTTTTGAAAATATAATGTCAAACAGTAATATGGGTACGTAGGAGAGAGAGAGAGAGAGAGAGATGAAGTATAAAACCACATTTTATTCAATATCGCTGGTAAATTTACTCTTACGTACAATCTCATCCGTGCTTTGATTGCCGAGGAAAAAACTATACTTGTCAGCTCAATCTCTGAACATACACTACAAAATACCTATCCCACACATGGTTTTGTCCTCGCACGTACGGTGCGAGGATAAATAAATGATCATTTATTATCTTCACTTCCTTCTTCCAAACACGATATTAGCATTTGAGATTTATTTGGCATCATTTTCTATTATAACTCTAGATTTTCAATAAAACTTTCAAGACTATTTTTCATAAATAAATCATGATAAAAATTACTTTAGGTTAGAGATATATTTAATAAAAACAACCCAGAACAATTTGTTTTTTAAGAATGAATTCGTGAAAATTATACATTTAAAAGTTTATTTTACTTGTGATAAAATCCAAAATTTTAACTAAAATCTATAACAAACTTTTTACTTAAGTCAAAAGTTATTATCTGTGACATATCGATGATATATTAAATAAAAATAGCTTAAATCAATTGATAAAATTATGCCAAATACATTAAAACAATTTTCTTTTCAGAATCTTTTTATTTTTAATAAACTAGTTTACAAAACACTAAAATAATCAAATTTAATATTTGTTTCGAATCAAACGGATCCAAACAAAGTAATAAAACACTTGTGTGTGGCATAATTTGCTATTATACTTTATAATTCTGACTGATCACAAGGCATGCTAGAGCAGATGGCTGCTTGATTCTTCTGCCCCCGGATTCGGTAATAATCCGGTGCGCATTTCCAAAAATTCTATCGCCGTGTCATTCAACAGGCCCTTCTTCTTCCTCTGAAAACATGACAGCTACCCAGCAATGTCAGTATATATATATATATATGAAAAAAAAACACAAGTAAAACTCTCGCAGCCCTGGATCATGCATGTGCTAGCAGATTCACTGCATGCACGACCTGATCGGTAGATAATTGCTGCTGACACGTTGAGATTATCCTCACGTTGCTGAAAGTGTATCGCCCACCTTTAGTTTCTTTTCTTAATTTTTTTTTAAATCTCTGGACGCATAGAAAATCATGGCACCGAGTGAGGGAAAAGAAAAAAGAGTGTCGAAAAGCTTCGAAAGTGATGCCATTGATGCACATAACCTTTTTTTTTGACAGGCAAAAGTGAAATGGTGTCTCTACTTTCTCGCAAGTGTTTTCAGGTTGAAGTTTGCGGCCACCAGTATCCTTCGATTTGATCCCGGATAATTTCACCAATAATTGAGCGGACCTTTTGTTTCAAAATGCTGAAGCAGTATAGTGCCTCGAGTCTGGCTTCTTTTATTTGCTATATTCCACCACTTATTTGCTATAACCAAGCTGGGTGAACTGCATAATCTGTCGTTTTTCTGCTCATGGTTGTCAAAATCGCGATTTTGACACGACACGGAAGGGGCTTCGAAAAATCGGATCGTAAGATCGTACCTGAATTTTTCTGTACAAAAATCGTAAAATCATAGCTAAAGTCGTGTAAGTAAAAAAATCGTAAAATCATAAGTGAAATATTTTTCCGCGCGAATTTAATCCATTTTTAGCAAAATCGTAAAATCGGACTGATCCGGTCCGATTTTATAATTTTGACCGAGTTTGACCAAAATCTATTTTTCTACCCGAGTTGACACGATTTGATGAGTTGACTCGTAAAATCGTATAATTTTTAGATTTTACGAGTCAACTCGGGATTTTAACAATAATGTTTCTGCTACATCCAGTCAGCTGGGCAACATTTTCACCAAGTCCTAATTGCTGGGATGTGAAGTTGCCTGAGACTTTTCCACCAGAATATCTGCTCGACGTACTCTAAGTTCCCTCTCAAATCCCCAAAATCGTGGGAGATCACCGATGCCATTCATGAGGGTTGAGACTGGGGCAAGCTATAGGTCATGCAGAGTCCAATCTGCATTACAGGTCAATAAAATTAATTAATTAATTAATTAATTAATTAATTAATCAATATACTGTATAATTTTAAGATTTAGAAAAGGGTAGTGCCCGGAAAAAAATCATACATGCTAAACATGCTTTCTCATAAAAACATTTATAATTTTATTATTTATTCGAGCTTGAATTTTGCTTCTAAAATTTAGTTTTATAAAGAAGTCGGTTTGTTTTTATCTGAGTAAAAGACCTTTATATTACACATAAAATTAATTTTTCTTAGCTTTAATTCAAAAATGTGCAAGCTTACCTTTTCTTCCCTTTTAAGTTTCATTAAAATAGCTTTTCCCCGGGACAATGACTATCTTGACTTTACTTTCTTTTTTTTATTATTATAATAATAGCGAGACCTTCCTTGTCACCGCAATTAACTACTGCACTTATTTGAGAGTAATAAGGTTGCCTTTTATTTATAAATATATTAAAATAAAAATTATTTTTAATATAATCACAATAAAATATCCATAAAAAAATAAAAATTATTTTTTCCTAAAATTACCCCCCCCCCCCCCCCCCCCCCCTCCCCCTCCAAACACCGCGTATCACTTTATACTTTCAGCGTCCAATCCACAATGCATGTGGGCCCAACTTGCTATCTCTATCCTCCTCCTCTCTCGTCAAAATAAAAGGGCTCCCATGTCTAATTCCTTTTCTCCACAACTCTTTTCTTCCTTCTACTTCTTGCAGATGTACTTCTCCCCATCTTTAAAGTCGATTATCTTCGCGAACAAACATTGCAAATCTATCTTTGGCTGACTTAATTCAAAATTTGATCTATATCAGTCGTGGGTCAGTTAAATCCTTTTTTTTTTTTTAAATTAAAAAAATCATTTTTTTTTTTGTTTTCGAGTTGGGTTGATAGGAATAACAGTCAATGAGGTGCAGCCCATAAAAATGTGTTATTTTTCAAGTTCTTGGAATTTTTCTTTTTTGAAAAAGAAATCAGTTTCAACAAAGTAAAGAAATTACAGGGGCAAAAGGTACGTACCTGAGTAGCAATGGCGTCGCCAGATTTACTGGAACATACTGACAGCCGAAGAATGGTGGGTGATTGATTGTACTGAGTTGCCGGCAGATTTGAGCTACCTGTATTTATTAATTTCCGGCTCGAAATGGGGGTTTAAATATCCATTCAGGTCAGATTTTTGTACCTCCAAGTCATACATGGCAGCTCGAAAGGCTGCATTCTCTGTGAACTCTGTTTCATATATCATCGAAACTGACCCCTCGAATCAGAATTCCATGGATCATAGTATATCAGTCTAGGCCATTCAGAAAATTTGGCAGCATCTTACGACGAGCCAGGTTTCAGCTCACACGGGCAGGGCAAATAGAGAAAGCAAGCTCGTCATTAATGGGGACAGTGCCAGCTGACCTAACCTGAAATCAATGCGTATGTACAAAATATACAGGGTATACCCATTGATGATCCCCTAGCTAGGAAAATTCAAGAGAGAGGCTGCTGTTTCTGTCACTGAAAGTAAAGGCTTATCGGGAATGAGTTGTCGAATAACTCCTGCTTGCAAGGCACCATCCGAAACCCGGCTGTCTCTATGTCAGAGAGAGAAGCCATGGCTGACGGAATTAATGGAAGTCTACATGGATCCTGCAAGCTATCCGCTGCACGTGATTGGATGTGCATGTTGGCTGAAAGAAAGCAAAAGAAAGATACACTGCACTAGGCTGGCTCGTGATTCCTGGAAAAATGCAATGCATGATCAAGGATCATGCCAGACCTTTTTCTCTCTCTACTCGCCTGAGCCATTGACCGAAAAAAGTCAACCCATGTGCCTTTGGATAATAAATCAAGCCAGCTATGTCATGCGAATTGTGTATGGCGAACAACGAGTTCGAACGTGGGAGATATACTTTAACGCCCAAAACCAGACGGATCCTACGCAGAAAGCTCACCCGTGCTCATGGCAAGAGGTTTTAATTGGTGCTTCAAAGTACAAACCCATTTCACCCAATCAAGACTAATAAAAGTCAGACCTGAAAACAGACAAGGGACAGGGAGACATTTTCTGACGTTAAAGGAATGACACGACTAAGCCTTAACTCTTATGGAATCGGATATTACAACCTTCTCAAGGATTCTGAGAATGCAAGAAATTAAATAATGTCAAAAGTTCTAATATCCACACCAGCTTGGAGACTGAAGAACATGCAGAACTTACAGGATACTGGTTGCAAAAATCAATGGAAACATGCCATGCACTGTTGATCTGCCATTTGTTTTTTAAATCAAAGCAAATAAAATCTACAGAAGTGATAAATATAACAAGATCCCCCAACTTTCCCCTGCCAAAACGGAACTCGGACATCCAACAGAACGTACAGGGCAGGTTTATAGATTATATGGGTTTCAGACTAGTCTTTGATTTTGACAACCCAGCTCCAGGAACCAGCTGATATGGTCCACAAGTGATTATGTGAGCTCTATAGAGATTATACAGACCTAAACTGAAATGAACTAGATAGATCCACTAGCTATATTAAGAATTAATTAAATGCAAAATTCAAGGGACCTCAGCTTTTTCAACCCACATCATCTCTTTCTCAGATCGTGCCTTTCGCTTCCGAATATCTCCTCGTCATCACATCATGATCTGTCTCTCTTAATTCAACCTAGAAATGAAATCGCTGACATTACACTTTCTAGTCCTTCCCTTTCACATGGAAGAAGAATGTTTCTTCGACACTTCCAATTCTTCGTTTTGTTCAGCTTGTGCTTCATTACCAGAGTCATTCTCAGCCGCGACTCCACTTGTTTCACTCGGTAAGACGAGGCTCTCCCCAAAAGTATATCCAAAGAAAATTTCAATATTGAAAAGTTTGGTCCCAGATTCCGAAGCACTGTGCTCTTTCTTCACCCACACTGCGCAATGCTTTTTCCCTGACCAGGTCCTGCAAGGGACCAGCAGCAGCATTCCATTAAAAACCTAACAATCTGGAATTGCCATATCCCCGAACACTTCATTCCTCGGAGTAAATGGTATACATTACAGGGGATGCGTCATCCCTCTTCAATGGATCATATGCAAGCAAGCTAATGACAAGTACCGTTTACAAAAGCAGACCCCGGCGGCTACCAGCTAACATACTTCGGATCATTATAAATCATTATATAATACCTCGACCACCAATTTCTAATCTTTCAAAGAGTCTAAATAACATAACCAATAAATCTAGATGTCCAAAATGTTGACCATCGTCAATAGCCATCACAACCTATACTTTTAGACGGACAATAAAGTTCTTCAGCATGGCAATCAGGAAAATTCTCATCCTGGTATACAAAGTTAAATTATATCACTTCTTTTGAGAAATATTTCAATAGAAGGTCGTTGTTTCTTGAGGTGGTTTCTTTAAGATGGCGGATGATGAAAGGGAGACAGGAAATTCAACAAGACCATGTTCTTGAAACGCGCCTGAATCTCAGTAGGGATTTCACTGGTAATCTTGAAAGAATTTATATCAACGGTTCTTGCGGGTATAATCTGAACTTTTTTCTCCTTTTTTCTACCAAGTTTACAGTGTTGAAGAGCCAAAATCCTCTCTGTTCTCTCCGAAACCCCATACCTTGCGTTCAAATTGTAATTGGGCCGGAGCCTTCTATCTTTCCGGGCTGGGTCTTTCTTTCGTTTTTTTTATGACGTAAGAGCGGTTTGGTAAAGTTAAACAGATGAAAATTTGAAAGGATTTCTGAACAAATATATAAAAAAACTAGTTCTTAAAGGATATTGGTGGAGTTAATAAATTAAATGATGGAAAACGTGACTTTTTTTTTATATGATTAACACACCTAAATCTTCTCAATTAGTTTTTATCAACACATCCAAATGAGAGAAAATAACCATGTTTTTTGAAGAAAATGTTTTCTACAAAGTGAATGCTTCATCAATCTCTTATTTTATGCACTTATAGAAGTATTTAATGTTGCCAATAGCAAATTAATAATAATTTCTTAAAATAATTAAATAAATAGAACCACAGTCACCATGTATACACATCGATAACTCGTCTAGGTTTGAACGTTTACTAGCTATTGAAGTTTAACGCAAGATATGAAATCTCCTTTTCCATTGAAGTGTGTTATTCAAGTGCAGGGAAAAAAATGAATCTACGGCGAGATCAAGTGCAGCAGCCCTCTCGAAATGGTTTTTCAATCTGTTAAAATGAGGGAGAAAAGGATGGTAACAATTCTTGAGTTCATCTTGGAGGAGATAAATGACAACGCTGTTTAGAGTAATGAAATACAAGCACCTCTACGGATCCATCGGTACAGTATTATGGTTTTAAATAACCATAACAAAAAATTTATCCTCAGATCTCCTACTCGATAATAAGTTGTCAATCACTGTAAGAAAAAAAATGAGATATCAGTTGATCTGATATGCTTTGGTGGGGGTGGGGAAGAGAACCTGTCCTGAAAGATGCAAAATGTGGGGGCATTAAAGGGCTTTCTTCACATCAAAATAGTTGGAACGCTCCTTGTTTGCAGCATCGACATCATCTGGAGATGCCACAGCAACTGTAACGCCTTTATCTTTAACAGCCTCGATTACCTCCCCGAATTCCTTGAAGTCTTTCAAACTGTGGAAAGAAGGGAAGAGAATAAAGAAATGTTCAAATCTTGAAAAATGGTCTTGATTTTAACCTGGCATGGAAGACTCGGAAAGATTTATATATATATGCCATAGACCAACAAAACCCATCTGCCTTATTGATAATAATGACACAAATGTTGGTGTGAATCTAAATTCAAAATGGCATTCATTGATATATCATAAAGTCATTCGATACTTTAATAGATACGAGCCTGATCTGTTTTCCCATCATTTCCTTTTTCCATTTCTTTAAAAGAAACTAGTTCTGTCCTCCATTCTGGGTGGTAACCAACCACTGTTTTTGTATTTAATACAAGTGGAGTTTTTGGTCAAGGCAGAAAATTAAGGCACAAAAACATCAATCTTTACCTGGTTGACAGTATTTCTTCCCGTCTCTTCTGCCTTTCTTCTTCTGTGATGCCCAATAAATACCGCAATAAACTGAAAAGCAATGTAATACAATTTTTTTTAGTGTGCTTGATTATAATATAAAAAATAAAAGCCAATTAGAACCGCAGTTCCCTAAATAGAAATGAATTCATTTTTCCTTGTTTGGAGTATACAGGTTGGATAAAACACTAAAATTATAGCAGAAACACCTAAAAAGGCAGCCAGAGAAGCTAGCAGCCAACCCAGTGTACTTGAAATTGTTTTTCAAGTTGCTTTTAGCTTGGATATGCGTCAAAAATATATATATATTTTTATTTTTAAAAAATTATTTTTGAACATCAGAACAACCCAAAAACCCAAATAATAATGATAAAAATTTAAAGCTAAAACAAATTCAAAATTCTTCAAAAGTGTAATTAGACTGCAATGCCAAACACCACCACCTACAATAGAATAAGTTATTGTAGAAATTCTAAAGTGCCTCTGAGAGGGCCACTGTCGCGGTTTCATCTCTACCTCACTAAAATATTCCAAACTGTAAAATATTAGCAGTATGTCACATTGATTCAAATTGTTAATGAAATCTTTGACAGATGGTAGCTTAAAGTTTTTAAGCGTTTTAGTTTTGATAATGGTTGATGTTACTGGAAAGATGTGTTTATGTTTGAAATAGACTTTGACACTTTGTGTTATTCGATTATGTTATGTTGGTTATAATTTTTGGGTTTGTTTGAACAGATGATCCAATGCTAAAAGATGCCAAGACCCCACTGATTTCAAGGGTTAGTACTAGTGGTAATAAAACAGAACGGAAAGATTAGAGTTTTGGTTGATAAGAACCGGGTAGAGTGATGGAAGGTTAATGATGAAACGATGGTCTCGAGTGTCCAAAAAGTCAATGTGTCAAGTCAAAAAAGGTTCTAAGACATGTTCTCCACATACCTACTATAACCTTTGGCATCTGGCAGCTGGTATGAATCCACGTCTCCAATAGTCCCAATTATTGCTTTAGAGAGAGTATCTTCGTCCATTTCCAATTGATGTAGAAAAGCACCAGTTCCATCATATACATCAAGTGTCTTCAGCAAGTTGGGATCACGATAGGATAAAAAGGAGAACACTCCTACAAAAATAATAGAAATCATTAATTGAATTGCAATGGTTAGATTTATACTATAGCAGTTACAACTCCTTTTCTATTCCAAACAATGCGTAATCAGAACTCCAAGCCAACCACTGTCTCATTGTTTTACCTGAGTGAGTATCAAGATCACAAAACCCTCCATATGCCCCACCACTAACACGCACACGGTCCCACAACCATGTGTTGCTAATATATTTGGAGATAACATAAGCACTCCCATTAAGCTGATAACCAGTGTCATAGATGTTAGCAGCTTTGCCAACGTAATTAACCTGTATAAGGTGAAAGTTTAGAAATTTCCCCTGGCAACCAGAAAAGAAGACGAAATGGCAGACAGCAAAATAATTTGTTCACCTGTGTAGGAATCACAATAGCTTCATTTCCTGGAGAAAGTCGAGCATTCCAGGCAGCAGCTTCAACAAAAGACTTGCTAGGAAGCAAATCAAGAAACTTGCTAACATACTTTTCTGAGTTGGTGAGATTTTTCCCATCAGCAGTCATGTTTATCAAGCAGCCATTCTTTGATAACAAGGATGTACGAATTTCCTCAAGAGATGATGAAACTCCATCCCAATCTTGATCAACTCTCTCCTCGAGAGCTTGCAGGAATTCCAAGTAACTATGACCCCAACAATTGGAGATGTATCAATATCATTTCATATGCAGTAAGAAAGCTCTCCACAAAACTTGAATTTCATAATTTATTTATACATGTAAAGCAATTAGCATTATGTCAAAATTGTGTATCATTTATTGCATATGTATTAAAATCCTAGAACTGAAACACTTATATGAGGTTGTTGGATGAAATCAAAGAATTACAGATTAACTAAAAGATGAACATTCCAACCTTACACCACCCATTTGTTCTGAAATCCATCCTGTAACATTTAACTTTGCATCCATTCTTGTAGCTGCAATTCTGTGGCCACTGCCTCTTAAACGGTTCTGAAGATATTTTTTAAAACATCGAGATTAAGTTCTTAAAGGTAAAGACCCAATTGCATTTCTGATTCAACATCCAAAACACAACGAATAAGTACCTCCATTCCTGCTTTGCTTTGGGAAACAAACTGCTTAAAGCGTTGCTGGTCTGTAAACTGGACTTCTTGAAGAATGCAATTAACCTACAACAAATAGCATTTCATCAATTCATTGCATCCCAAGGCAACTGATTCTGTAATTGTCGCTACAGACTTCAAAAGATAAAGCATCAGATTGAGTATTAGAAAATAGGTCTCTGACAACAGTACAGATGTTTGCACCAAGAGACAAAAGCAGGCTTGAATTCTTAAAAAAAAAAAAAAAAAAAAAAAAAAAAAAAAAAAAAAAACCATATAAACCCTTAATCAAAAAAATATCTTCATGAAAGTAAACTTATAGCTATATAGTATACATGCTTACATAATACCAATAATTAAAAAGATGTTAATTTGTTATCTGGGTTTCTTCAGCTGGTTCAGGTATTATACAGGAGAATTTACTAGGACATATAATAAAAAAAGAAAAAAGAAAGCATGTCTAGATTCTAGAATGCATCACCAATCAGCACATTCAAATGCTAGATAGCAGAATGTCAACTAACAGGAACAAGCAAGTGAAAAACATCAAAAGGAACGTAAGCATAAACAGTCAAGTTTCTCCCAGTGCGCTGAAGCCTTTAGGAAAAACAAGGTAACAGCAATATCTACAATGCCAGAAGTGTTTGAAAGCCACTTCAACTGGATACAGTGACAAAACAATTCGGCTGCACTTACCAGGTTGAACAAGTCCTCAACACGACCTGCCATGGCTTTGCCCCGAGCAATTATATGACTGCATGGATCTTCGCTTCCTTGAACAGATGATGTGAATGGATAAACTGATATACCTCCAGTTTTTCTTCCAATCAACTGGTTAAGTTGCACAAAGGTCAAATCCTTTGTGCCCATTTCAAGCAATGACTGACTGAGAATACCAAGAATAGTGAAAATGTGATTAAATAGTCTGCAAAGAAATACACAGGCGCAGCCATTAAAATTGATCAAGAACAGCACATGTTAAGTTTTAAGATTTCTGTTCAGTTTGCCTGACCCGAGTGAAATTTTAATATATGTTCATAGTGGAGACAGGAGAGAAAATATGCACAACAAGAAATGACCATGGAAATAATCTTCAAAGCAACATCTCACCAGAAAAGTGGCACTAAAGGAAGAAGTTCTTGCTTCAGTGATCTCATATTAAAGACAATTTCAGCATAAAGGACATCGTTTGTGAAGAGGTCATGCTTCAATACTTTCACTCCATTGATATCCCCAGCCTACAGTTAGTATGTAAATGCTAAGCACAGGTCCACAAGAGGTCATGTGCAGGATATTCAATCACAAAACACAAAAAGCTTAACAATAACCTCGGTGGGAATATGTACGGGTTCTTTGGAGATGTCAAGCAGAGAGAGGCTTGGAACACTTCTTAAAGCTTCAGGTGGGTCAGGAGTTTCCTGCTTTAATCTCAGCTCCTGTGTAGCACGTGCTAGCCCAGCAAGTTCTTCTTCAGTCATGCTTGCTTTTACTTTCTCCAAAATTTCTCTTTCAGCAGCTTCATCACGAGAAGCTTTCTCAGGATCAGGCTGAAACAGAAAATACCCAATGTCACTGATGCAATTGCTGTATAAACAAATATAGAGAATGAAATTTCAGACTATAATGATTACCTGCATTTCAATGGTAACACGATGAGGATTGTTCAAGATAAATTTCTCAATTAAAGGAGAAAAAACAGCTTTGGAACCTTCCTCGGCTATTCTTGCTTTTAGGGCCATCAGGGGTTTCTCATACTTTAAAGGCTCGAAGGGATCCATATCATATATCCATTTGCTCTGCAAACCAAAACCACATCAATGATACCTGAAATACATGAATGATGACTAGTTTGCTGAAATGAGGGGGAAAACATGCAAAACTTACGATGGATTGAAGCATCAGTGATAAGCCACGAGGAAATGACCCAGTGTTGTTTTCCCTGAGAGAAAACTCGATTGTATTCATGGAAGCCTCCACAGCATCTGTCTCAAATCCTTCCTCTGCTAACTTCTTAAGTGTACCCATGACTAATTCTTCTACCTTTTCAATGTCTTCTTTGGAGACACCCTTCAACCCAATACTAAATTGTGGTTGAAGCAGCTCATCTTCAACTCCACTACCAACAATGGCATCTCCAAGACCACTGTCCAGTAAGATTTTCGTCAAGGGTGAAGCAGGAGTTCCCAACATAAGATGATCCAAAAAGCCAAGAGTAAGCTCAGTTTCCAAGTCTAAGGGCTTATCTGCTAGCAACCAATTAAGGCATACCATATGCTTCTTTTTCAAATCACTGCCATCACCAGCCGGATATTTCTCAACAATCCTGACAGGTTCTGAAAAGAATTTCTGTTGCTCAATCCTTGACTCATTTGAAGCTGAACTTGCATCAAACATATCTAGATACTCTGAGAGAGAAAGAGAGAACAATTTAAACACAAGTTTCTCAGAATCCTGAAATTGCTAATTACTGAGCTGGAAAATTACAGGTGATAATATGCAAGATGACCATGGATGGTATAATGGTCTTAAGGTTCACAACGAAAACTATTCCTTGCTTAAATAAAAAATTTAAGATTTCTAAAGCAAATTGATCATAGAAATTGAAAAGGGACATTAACAATCAATAGGCCAGCCTACAGGATTTGTAAATACAAGCACGACTTGACACATTCTGCTTGAACTGTATGAAAGCATGATGATATGAATATTTTGACAAATTATAATCTATGAAACAGTTGCCAGATTCCATCAGGCGAAACCCACTAAATGAACAGATGAATATAAAGTTTGGTTTCAATCTATTTTTCTGTGAAAAAGTTTGACAATTATGGTCCACATCATTTCACCTTTATACCTCTAGCTCTGCAAATGCTTCCCTTTAGGACAAAATGGCCTGAGTATTTTTTAAGAGGTTCAACATGCCTTGCATTTAAGTGAAAAAGATGGGTTTCCATGCAGTGCTTTCATAACTTATCAGCAGAGATGGAACTTGGATGCAGTACCACTCAGTATGCGTAAGCGCTCAGTTGGATCGTCATCTCCATAAAACCATATCCTGGCATTGCTGGGGTGGTAATATTTACCGTGAAACTCCTGTATTAATATTAATCAGTAAAGAAGAGAGTTCCGTATGTACCTATTCCTAATCAAGAATACACTAATCCTACATAAAACCATGCATAAGCACATGTACAAGAAAAGGAAATAACATATATAGCACACTCACTACAGTAACAGAGATCACAAACATGCAAAAAATAAAAATCACGCATGAATATTTGACAGCAGGTGTACTTGACAGTAAAATCACACCAGGAAGTCAAAAGTTCTTGTGCCTGGTAATAAATACCAGTGAAGGGAAAATGAAGTAATCCTAATTTATTTAGAAAAAAAAACATATGCATTGCTTTATAAGCTTCTAAAAACTAAAAACCATTATGAAAACGCTCGTGTTTTTAAAAACAGATAGATGGATGAGTACCATCAAAGATCTATGAATCACATAGCAGAACACTTTTACACTAACAAACTAGAACAAGGATGTTGAGACTGACCTTAAATTGCTCAAACGTCAATTTGGGAATAACTTTTGGATCCCCTCCACTATCAACGCCATAGGTATTGTCTGGGAAAAGAGCCTGCACAGAAGTTACGAGTGACAGTTACCACAGATAACATAATTTGTAGTGGAAGCATGTCCACAAAACAAATAACCTATAATGAGCTAAATATCAAACTAATAGCATTTGAATAATTGCTTTCTCAAAATTGCACTCGTGAATGATTGCATGCAGGCATGACTGAACATCTAAGTAGTCAACGTGTTTCATACTGAAATAAGTAAGATCAAACAATTAGAGAAAAGGGAACTTGCCAGCTGAGCAGTCCGTCCTAAAATATTATCAGGTTGGGAATAGACACCCTTCATTTCATTAAAAACAACTCCTGAGATTAATGAAAAATAAACTCATTAAAGGTGAAGATACTACATGCAAAACAAGGAATAATACTGTCAAACAAGTAGCTGGGTATATTTCTTAAAATACACAACCTTTATAAGATATTTCTTCTGAAGGATTGTTGAGCTCAAAATGCCAACCCTCCTGTTGAAAAGTGTGGTGATCCTCCACGCATTTAGGAAAGAATACAGCATCCAGGTATACATCAACCAAGTTATAGAAGTCCTGTTTTGAAAAACAAGATCTGAGTATTAACATTTAAACAAAATCCAAAAGAAATAAAAAAAAAATGCTAGTACCCAAAGTTGCAATATCATACATTTACTAATTTACCATTACCTTTGTGTTCGTGGAAGCAACTGGGTAGCAGGTCCTATCAGGATAAGTGAATGCATTCAGAAAAGTATGCAGACTTCCTTTCAATAACTCAACAAATGGTTCTTTCAATGGGTACTTCCTTGAGCCACACAAGACACTGTGTTCCAGTATGTGTGGAATCCCAGTTGAATCCTTCCTGCATTATACCATTAATCATGACCAGTAGCTTGCACATCAACTAAATTTGTAGAAAATTTTGACCAGTGTAAAAATTTATCAGGTCCTCTCTCACAATGACCAGACTGCAAAGAGCATAGAACTCAGCAATTTTAATTTTCAAATACAAAACACTCCGTAGCCAATTCCTTTCACAAATTCAACACCTCTATAATCATAATAAATTCTAAGTTTTTCACTAATATTCACACATTTCTACTAAAGTACAAATAATCTCAACAATTGCATCCATTTAAACACTAGTTAATCTTAAAGCAACGAGAGAGAGAGAGAGAGACGAATGCTATAAAAATAAGAAAGATTTCAATAATATCCATTTTCTTAATCATAACCACTAGAATTGAACCACTTAATATCAAATTAAGCTTAAAACACGGTGATAATACTAATGATAATGCTAACTTACGGCGGAGTGCGAAAAACAATGCCGAAAACTTTATTCTCGTCATCATTGGAAACAGACATGACTTCAGCTCCAGTTTTTTTATGCTTAAATAGCACAGCTTTTGATTTACACTCTCCGATAAACTCCTCGGATACTTTCTCAAATCCATATTTCGCCGCCACCTCATCAGGCAAGGTACTAACACCTGCAACCAAGCACAATCAAAGCTCGAGTTCTCATTTCTGCGATTAATTATTTTTTTAAAAGAAACAAATGAAAAACACGTGACCTGGAGAGCATTGGGTGGCGATGGCGTGAGGAGAGGCAGAAGAGAAGTGGTGTTTGTTGAAGTGGAAAGACGATGAGTATGTCGTATCAGAGAGAGGGAGAAATCTACAGCGGCGAGGTAGGAGGAGGGAGCGAGGGGTGAGGGGGCTAATCGGACGGTGGAGAATGCGACGGGTGAAGGATGAGGATCGTGCCGACTTAGATGAGGAGGAGAAAAGGCTAAAGAAGTTGCGGGGAGAGTAGTGGCGAGGCAAAAGGTGTAATTTGTTGGGATTGCGAAGGAAAATTGCTCTCTCCATTTTTGTGGGTGGAGAGGGGGGGTTAAAGGTTTTTGGTTTTGATTGGGGTTTAACAGCGTGGGAGAAGAGGGAGAATATCAAGGGGGAAAGAATGGGAAAACGCTGCTTAGAGTGTCGTTTTATAGCTGCTCTTTTCTTCTTCTTTTCTCTAATCAGAAAAACAATGAAAGGGCAGTAAAATATTTCTGTGGTTCACTTCCATCATGGTAAAGTTCTTGGGAAACATTTCAAGAGTCATTTCTAAAAATTTTGAATTTTTATTTTATTTCAGATTATTTTAATATATTTATGTAAAAAATAAAAAATATATATTATTTTAATATATTTAAAATAACTGTAATTATACTCTCAAACACGGCCATGAAAAATCGGAAATGAAGAGAACTAGGTTCCAATAGACTCTTCTTCTTCTGCAGAAAATGTAAAGATCCAATGCATTGGAGCTACAAGTTAAGTTTTCTATGTTTTGTTTTTTTGAAGTAGCGGGTACAGTTATGCAAATTATCCGAAACAACTGAAATTTTATTTATTTAATTTAAATTCACAAAAAGTATTTTAAAAAAAAAATTCTTGAATTCAATTTTTTTTACAGTCATGCATTAAAAAGTAGATATATCACAATTCACAATTGTAGATTAAATTCCAGCTCTTAATTTTATAATAAATATTTTTTAAGAATCTTGCTTAATATTGTGCCTGCTCGTTATTTACCACCCCAGTTTACCTCAGCTTTCACTTCCATATTTATATTTACAGCGTGTTGTGGTTAGAAAACTATTATCTAAAATTTATTTTAAAAAAAAACAAATATTTTTTTTTATGTTGCTGGGCTGAAATTAAAAATAAAAATGAATATTATTCAAGTGAGAAGCGAGAGGTTGAATGTTTGATTAATTAACCTCACTCCCTTCTCGTTTTTAAATTAGTGAAATTATAAATCAAGATGTAATTTTACAAAACAAGAAGCGTGAGTTTCCCGTTGGAGTTCAACCTTATTCCATTTATCGCTGTTATTATTATTATTATTATTATTTTTAAAAACAAGGAGCTTGATTGATAATAGCAAAGGCCCTCGCGAAGAACCGAGGTTTCAGACAGTGGTCAGAATACATAATTCAGCGATAAATTTATAAAGGGTAGCTAGCAAGCGACTATCCCCTCAATTTCTCAAAGGAAACAAAAGTACGGACATATGGTCGATATGGGCCTGTTTCAGAAGCATTTTAAAAATATATTTTTTAAGAGAAACATTTTGTTTTAAATAAATAAAAAAATAGTATTTTTAAATGAATATTTTTTAAAAAAAATAAAAAATACATATTATTTTAATACATTTATAAATAAAAGTAATAATTATAATTACATTCCCAAAGAAGTACCCGTAACTTTTTTCCCGTTTTGATCATCTATAAAGAAAGTCTATCTTACTCTTTATCTCCCAAGCAGCATCAATCTTAACGAAAAGCTCCCTCTTTTACTTATAATTACAGTTGCAAATTTTCAGATTCTTCAAAACACACACAAAGTATATAATTTAAAATTATAGATGATTAAATAACATAAATGGTATAGTCATTTTAGTAATTATAAGTGAGGGACGGGATGGTGTTTTGTGAAGGAGAAGGGGAGCAGAGATGGTGAGGACGAGAAGTGAGGTACCGGAGGCGCAAATGCAAAGGAGAAGGAGAGCAGCAGGGATCTGTTGCAAAGATGGCGAGGACGAGAGAAGTGAGAGACGAGAGGCGCATATGTGAAGGAGAAAGAAAGCAGCAGGGATCTATTGTAAAGATGGTGAGGACGAGAGAAGTGAGGGACGAGAGGCGCAGATGTGAAGGAGAAGGGGAACAGAGATGGTGAGGACGCTTCGTGAGAGTTGAGGGTTTAATTTAGAATTAATTTCCAACGACAATTTTTGTGTTGGGAATAATGAAATCTGTGGGAGACAAACAGCGAAAAACAGTTTTTTCTCAACCAGTGGTTCGATGGTTTTATTCTATGGGATCCATACAAATGCTTCAGTGTTTTAACACTAACCAAACACTAATACACCGGCTTCTTTTTAAACTCAGTTACAACCACAAAAACAAACACCCACTTAATCTTGTGGGTTGAATTTTTTATTTTTATTTCTGTGAAATAGAAGGATATCGGCAATGAGATAATCGATTATTGAATAAGGGAAAAGGGGTACCTCTTTGTATGTCCTCAGCAAGTAGGTGTGATGACTCTTTAAATAATTGAATTACCGGTCCCAAAATAGCTTCTGTTGCTCAAGGGCCGGTTACATGATGACGACTGGGTGAGATGGAGTGGTTGAAACCATGAAGACTAAACGAGAGGGCACTTGCGACAATGCCGTGGCTCTGCTTCAAAAGATTTGCTTCTTTCACGAATCAAAAGATTTAATATTTTTTTTCTCTGATAATTGAATCTCTCAGATGGCTTCTTGCAGTTGAATTTCATTGAAAATATCATTACTGGGACCGTTAGCTTGATATGTATAATGCGTTTCATTTCTGAAGCTGTGTCTCGCCCACTATTTCCCAGGAAAACTTCCTCTAATCTCCACCAGAAATATTGTATAAGCTAACGTAAGCAAAGCGTCAAAAGGGTTGCCAAGGAAAAGTAACCCTCGTGTTTTGAAAATGGAACCCTTGATTGTTGTAGATTTGTTGAAGAGCGTTCTACTTACCACCTCCCCCCCTGCCTGCTTCCCACCACCCATAAACCTTCAATATATATATATATATATATATATAGGACCATACAAAACACAAAATAACTATGATATTGGCAATGGCTTCTTCTATCACCGAAGAAGGCACAACACAACTTGAAGGAGATAGAAAAGGTCTGGTATTAGTAGCTATAGAGGAGGAGGAGGAGGAGGAGGAGGAGGAGGAGGACCTCTTCGAAATCGATATTCACGCTGTTTATAGCATTCCTTCCCCCAAATATCACAGGGTAAGCTACTTTCCTGCAACGGCAACTGCACTTCTTGCCAACTGTTTGCTTCCGATCGCTGATCTTTCCAGTGCAGTTCCCGTAGCATTCACCTTACGAGATCAGAGTCGTGGACAGCTTAGTTAACTTTTATAGGGGCTTGCCTGTGATCAGAAATTGGTCGTGTCATCTTTGCTGCTGCTAGTTGCAGTCAAGAAATGGAAGAGTTTTCAAATTGAAAATATATACATACCGTAGGGACCTTATGACATCGGGGTCGTGGGTTGCCTTTTCTTTTCTAGAGCGACTATATAGCAGATGTAGAACTGAGTTGAAGTTCAATCTAAAAGATTATGGGGTTTTATATATATAATAGTTTCTTAGATTAGAGTATTAAATTAATTTGAAAATCTTTTTTTTCCTTTTCACTTTTTCAAAATCATATTCGTATATCTTGTTTCATTATTTTTCAAAATAACGAGTTCGACCATTGAGAGATTGATAAGAAACACTGAGTTACACTTTGTGTATTATTTTTTGACTCTACTGGATTGCACTGCCGCTTAATTAGCCGTTGCAAATTTCGAATGAAGCATCTTGTACATGACTATTCACGCAATTAATATGCATGAGAGCCAAGAAAAAAAAAGAATAGAGTACAATATGCTCGGACACTTTCCACGCTTTGCTACGTGGATTTTGCTAACGGTAAATGGAACTACAAACATGACTCGGCCCAAAATTATAAAAATCTGCGCATCAAATCCAAGTTCTCATAGAATCAAGACACGATCATAAAGTTTCATGTGGATGTAAATAAATTATACAGCCTATTTTACCCCACGACAAAGAACAATATATGAAAAAGAAAAAAAGGCACAAGCGACTGTGAAAAACATAAGAAGCCAAAATGGTGGTAGGTAGTCATAATTGCTTTTAAAGACTCCTGGCCATCGTCCTGGGCTCGTAAATCTCTTTATAGATCTATAGATCAACAACCCCTTCTTCCTCCATATACTCCACACAACCCCTGAATCATGGATTCAAGTTCAGATGAAATAATTCACCAGTGGGGCTCATACATTCGTGTATACAAAGAAGGACGTGTAGAAAGGTTCTTTGGCACCGATAAAGTTCCCTCATCCATCGATTCTGCAGATGGGGTGTCAACCAAAGACGTGCTAATCGTGCCAGAAACCGATGTCTCAGCACGCATTTTTATCCCTACTGCCACCATAGATTCAGGCCACAAACTCCCTCTCCTAATCTATTTTCATGGCGGAGGGTTCAGGGTTGGATCACCATTTTGTGCAACATATCATAATTATGTGACATCTCTTGTAGCTGCAGCTGGTGTTGTTGCTGTTTCTGTTGATTACAGACTGGCCCCTGAGTATCCAATCCCGGCATGTTACGAGGACTCATGGGCCGCCCTAAAATGGGTGGCATCACATTCTAATCGTAAAGGTCCTGAAGAATGGATAAGGGACTATGCTAATTTTGACCAAGTTTTTCTCGCCGGCGATAGTGGAGGTGCCAATATTTCACATGACTTGGCCGCTCGAGCTGGGATAGAAAATCTAAATGGGATGAAGTTATCGGGACTTTGTTTAGTCCATCCATATTTTGGGATTAAAGATACCGTGGACGAGTCATGGATTTTTGTGAGCCCTGCTACAAGTGGATTAGATGATTTTAGATACAATCCGGCTGCTGACTCAATTAGGATGGCTAGCCTGGGGTGCACCAGGGTGCTGATTTGTCTGGCTGAGAAGGATGTGCTGAGACAGAGGGGGTTGTATTATTACGAGACATTGAGGAAGAGCGGGTGGAGTGGAGAGGTGGAGATTGCGGAGACAGAAGGAGAAGGCCATGTGTTTCATCTGTTTAACCCCAATTGTGACAACGCTGAAGCCTTGCTAAAAAAGCTGGCCTCGTTTATTAACCATAGCTAGGTGATTGCAGGGGATTGTCTTGTCTTCTCATTACGATGAACCCTGTATGATAAAATGAGAAAATAAAATTATTTACGCCGGACTGTGGCTAGGAACTCCATGCGTTTCAATATTTCACTCTTATTTTTAACTAATTAATGCATTCATCACAATCCTAATTCCAAAATCGACTTCACAGACCACAAAGAAGAGGGTGCCTGTCTGTCTACCAGGGGAGGGCATCACCATAGCAATCTATGAACAGCATATCACCGAAACATTGGAATCGGATTTCCTCCGTCCTTCAAATACCAACTTATTTGACTGCCACTATAACAATCATGGCCATGGCAACCCCGCCATCACCACCAAAAACCCACGACACGGACTTCAACAAATCTTCAACACTGCAACTGTTTCGTGCTTAGTGAACTTTTCAGTTCAATTGAAATTAAACCCATCCACCCCCTCCCTCCATCTTGGATAATAGATTTGATGCGGATGGTTTAAGATCTTGTTAAACCTTGAGGATGGGATTTCTTCTTGTTTTAACTTTAATGATTTGACTCAGTGATTTCTGCATGTTGTAGGTGAGAGGGGGGGAGCTGTGGCCAGCTGGGGGCAACAGTGTTTTGATTTTTGAGGGTGGGATGAAGACAGAGGACCGGGACTGATTGGGAGGATGGTTGTTGGATTTGTTGTGGTCGTGGTTTTTTTCATTGACTTGCCCTGGGTGAATGGGTTTTTGGCTGACTGTGATTGTGAAAAAAAAAATATGTGGGATAGCAAAAAAAGGGCATTTTAGTCATTTAAAAATAAAAATGAAAATAAAAGTCAATAAAGCTGTGCCGATAGCCATTCTCTTTTGTAGCCCTTTGAGCCAACCAAGAAAGATTTATATGCTTGGTTGTCGTGATTAAATTGAGTGTTTTTCGGGTTAACTTTAACGATTAAGAGTGACCAAGAATTTTATTTTTATTATCTAGCCACCCTGTTCATATTCGAGAGAAATTTTATTTTTATTATCTTTAAATGTATACATAATAATTACAATTTTAAAAATAAACATGCTTAACATTTAAACAAGCAGATCACATATATTATATTTATCTGTTTAATTTACCACCGAAAAACCTATTTTACTTTGATTGCCCTCAATAGGTAAATTAACTATACATTCGTCTTGAACCTATGGACATAGGTAGGGTAATGTGTTTTTTATTTGAAAATATATTAAAATAATATTTTTATTTTTTAAAATATATATTTAATATTAACATATTAAAATAATTAAAAAATAATTCAATATCCGAATTAGACCGTAGTGCTAAACAAATCACTAAAAAGAATAGAGAAGACACCTTTCTCCTATTAACATTATATGTGACTATTTATATTCTATTTGAAATTATTTTTTATTTAAAAATATATTAAATTATTTTTAATATTATCATATAAAATATTTAAAAACACTAATTTTTTTAATTTAAAATAAAAATAAATTTTTTAAAAAAATATTTTTAAAACATGTTGTTTTCACTTTCTTGCCCTTAACCGAGCATCTGCTGTTAAGTTTTATAATCCGAGGAAAATGAAGAGCCATGGCATCACCAAAAAATCCTAAGCCAAAATTGATTGCAGAAAGCACAAACGATCCTTCCGAACCATAACCTCTTGCTTCCTGACTCCATCAAGTAAAACACGAACCCATGAAACACAAATCGATAGGTTTACGCTCATCAATCCCTTGTTTAAACTTCAAACAACGAGAGAAATCAAAAGGAGCTCCACCTTATTTGTCTTCAGGACTAACCGCCATCTCATTAAAAACACCCAGATGTATCACAGAACCAGCAGTAAATCTAATATGTTTCAACGAATGCTCAGGGTTGGCATAAATAAGTAACGGTACAAAACCATTTGCCTTTAGATACCGAAAAATTTGTCAGCTGCAAAGAAAGTTTTCAGCTGCTATAACAATCTTGCTTGATGGAGAATTTTTCTCAGCAGTCGCTCCTGATTATTCTAATGCGACCTCATGGATTCAGAATCAGAGAACAGTAAGTTTGAAGCCCGGCAAATTTGTATTAATTTACGCTGTTAACGTGTCGTTGTTTGTGTCCATGTTTGAGATTGCAAATACCAAATGCAATAATTCAGTCGACGCTCCAAAGATTTGACTTCGCCACTCGGTTTTCAAATCGCGAGCCTGTCCATGTTTTGTAATTTATACTTACTCCTCTGATACGGGCTTTAGTATTGAAGGTCTATTTGGGAGAGCTGTTGTGGTAGTTTTTTAAAGTGTTTTTTGTGTCGAAATACATTCAAATAATATTTTTTTATTTTTTAAAAATTATTTTTGACATCAACACATTAAAATTATCTAAAAACACCAAAATATATTCATTTAAAATAAAAAATTAAAAAAAAATAAAAAAAGCAAAAGCTGCGGCACGGCTTGAAAAAAAGCCGTGCCAAACAGCCTCTTGCTTTGTAACTCTGGGCGGCATCCAACGATTATAACGAGCTCGTGCCTTGTTTGAAAAGAATGAAAAATCCCGTTCAAAAAGGAAAAGGTTACCATCTATATTGGATTAACTTAATGTTGATGAAAAAACACAATCTGAAAAAAACATTAAGGTCAACCGCATCGAATACATCTCCGAAAGAAAAGAGAGAGAACTGACAGACACATTCAGTTTTGGCCATGAATGAAAGAGACAATATTTTTAAGCATAGCCACAGCATTGACGCTGGTTGGCTTGAACAGATGAAAGACGTGCCCCTCTCCTTTAACCTCCATAATTTCAATCTCTCCACTCCATCCACTTTTCTTTAAAGTTTTGCAGTATAACAGGCCTCTATCCCTCAGCAAATCTTCCTCACAAACAGCAACAAACACCTTTGAGCACCCCAGACTAGACAAATTTGGATCTTTAGCAGGATTGATGAGAGGGTCATCACATCCACTTGTTTGAGGACATGCAAGGTGCCATGTTGCACTAATCCCTTTCAACACACTACTAAAAAAGGGGGGTGTTTGCAACGGATTTTTGCAACGGCAAAAATCCGTTGCAAACTTTGCAACGGAATTTTGTTTAGCAACGGATTTTCCGTTGCTAAACACATTCCCGAAAAAAAAAAAAAAAAACATGGCTTGCAACGGATTTTCCGTTGCAATTTAAAACCATTTGCAACGGATTTTCCGTTGCAAATGAAAATTAATTTGCAACGGATTTTCCGTTGCAATATTAATTTGCAACGGAAAATCCGTTGCAATTTTAAATAATTTGCAACGGATTTTCCGTTGCAAATGAAAATTACTTTGCAACGGATTTTCCGTTGCAATATAAATTTGCAACGGAAAATCCGTTGCAATTTTAAATAATTTGCAACGGATTTTCCGTTGCAATTGAAAATTACTTTGCAACGGATTATCCGTTGCAACGTTCATTCCGGAATTAAAAAAAAAAAAAAACATGGGTTGCAACGGAAAATCCGTTGCAATTTAAAACCATTTGCAACGGATTTTTCGTTGCAAATTAAAATTATTTTGCAACGGATTGTCCGTTGCAATATAAATTTGCAACGGAAAATCCGTTGCAATTTAAAACCATTTGCAACGGATTTTCCGTTGCAATTGAAAATTATTTTGCAACGGATTATCCGTTGCAAAATTGCTTCAGGAAATTAAAAAAAAAAAAAGGGTTGCAACGGAAAATCCGTTGCAATTTAAAACCATTTGCAACGGATTTTCCGTTGCAAATGAAAATTACTTTGTTAAAATAAATATCGGGATCCTGTGCTTTTAATTTTCCTCCATATCTCTCTTCCTCCCTCTCTCGAACTCTCTCCCTCCCTCGCTCGATGTCTCTCCCTCGCTCGATCTCTCTTCCTCCTCTTTTCTGGCCAGACGCTGTTCTTGTTCCTCAGAACAAATCACCCATCATCTTCCTCAGAACACATCTCTCTTCCTCCCTCGATCTTCTTCCTTCTCTCCTTCTCTGTTCTGTACAGTGAACAGTGGTAAAAAAAATCAAATTCCATCTCTTGTTCCCGTTCGACCTTGTCAGCGTCGACTTTGAGTTAAACAGTCGACCCATCACCACAACAACGCCGATCTTCTTTCATACGGTAAGCATTTCAAATTTTTATGTCCTTAGTTTTTCTCCGAAAATTTTTGATTTCGGTTTCTTCTTCTTGACGCCATTTCCACTATTAATTCAGCTTAATTTGACGCCATGTATGTATTTATTATCATAAATGTAGCATTATTTTGGTCACCCATTTGATTTTGCCGAGAAAAAGAAACTTCAATTTTTCAGCCGAACTCTTTAGATTATCAATGATGAGGTCAAGTTTTTTACAATCAGTTTTAGATGATCACAGAGACGAAGCTTGAAAAGAAGTTGAAAAGGAGTAGGGGAAGGAGTTTTATTAGGAATTAGTTATCAAAATAGAAGACTAAGTCGTTGACCTGATGAAACTAACTACGTTCATATTTCATTTCCTTTATCTTTCGTGTGGATGATAATGTGCTGTTGTGAGATTATGTTTTGAATGTGTGTTGTGCCTTGAAATCTATGACGATGTGCCTTGAAATCAAGTTAGATATATTATGATGCCCTCCAAGCTTAAGCTTCCTGTTGGAATGAAGAATATAGAAACTGAATTTGGAATATTCCAGAAAATCTCGTGGCAGTATCCTCAAATAGAGAAGTGTTGAATAAATTTTCAAGAATTCCTGTCCTTCCTGACTTGAATATAACCCACTTCTATTCATCAAGGATAAAGGCACAAAGCAGGAGATAATATACTTTTATTCTTGCACTGCATCTTCTTCTAACTAAATTATGCAATACACATGTTTGGTCTTATTCTTTCATCGGATAATCTAATTCAATTAAGTCAAGAAGAGAAATAATTTAATGAGTGTATAAAACTCATGTTGTCTTTTGTTTGTACTTGGATAATGGTTGTTCTTGTACAATAGATTAACCATCATTTGATTGCGTTTATATTGAAACAATGGATCTTCGATGGTGCAGATTATTTGGTGCTTCTCCTGTAGGATTTCTCTTATTTCTTAGCCTTTGCGCCTGTGATAGAGGTATGGATATATTCTCTTAATTTTTTATTTATCATGATGTAAACATAATTACTTTAACATGTAAATTGTACCATCAATGCAATAACATATATTATCTTAACTTACTTATTTTGCTTTTTCTTGCTTTAAATCATCCAGAAATGCTCTTGCTAGCCGTTGCAAATTTCTGTTTTTCTTCTGATCCGTCACTTGATGATGTAAATGTACTTGCTGCCTCGGGTAGAGGGAATTTGGGGAGAAGAGCATGAAATGGGTTCGGATGAAGAAATTGGTGATGGTGTAGATGTTGATGATGATGTAATTAGGAGTGATGATAATGATGATTAACATTATGCATGTATTTTTGTTATTCCCAACTAAAGTATTGATGTTTGTGGTAATGATTATTAGCATTATGCTTGTATTTTTAATTTGGATTCCTAATATGTTTAATTTACATGGTAATGATGAATAGTATTATGCTTGGATTTGTTATTTTGAATGAAATATTTGATGTTGATGGTAATGATGATGAGTATTATGCTTGGATATGTTACTTCGATTGAAATATTGATGTTGATGGAAATGATGATTGCCGTTATGCTTCGATTTGTTATTTTGATTGAAATATTAGACGTTGATGGTAATGATGATGAGTATTATGCTTGGATATGTTACTTCGATTGAAATATTCATGTTGATGGTAATGATGATTGTCGTTATGCTATGCTTTGTTATTTTGATTGAAATATTGATGTTGATGATAATGATGATTAGTATTATGATGTTTGATCATGAGCTTGGGACTTCGGACATTTATTTGGATTTGTTCATTTCATTTTAATATTGAATTTTTTTGTTATGATGATTAGCGTTATGCTTAAATTGCTTAATTGTCATGATTATTAGTTATTGCAAACAATTATTGATAAGAACACTTTAGTTTTAGAATGTTGCGGCGTGGATCTATAATAGATTCGAAAACCGGTAAGTGTTCATCCAGATCAAAGAAAAATTCATACAGGAAGAGTAGGCCTGCAACAACTTCTCGCCCTATTGACAGTACAGACGTAAATGATAATAACATGTCCGAAGTCCCAAGCTCATTTCCAAATATAGAAGATAATTACATGCTCGGGTATCAGCATTTGCTTGTGAGTGATAATTATCCGGTAGTGGATGGTGATCATGTGGATGATGAGGAGACCGAAAATGACGAAACAATAAACGAAGAGGATAATAATGATCAAAATGAAGATTGTCACCAATCAGGCAGTGGTCAAAACTCAGCAGGGAACAATGTTTGCATTAAACGAATGGGTTTTGACACCGAAATCAATCCAGTAACAAAAAAACGACAACTGAGTTTGTATGGAAGAACAGAGTAAGTTTTATAGTTTGTTAACACATTCATTATTTATGTCTGTATTTGTTTCCTGAAAAAATTGTTATTATAATATATTTCAGGTTTAATAACGCATCATGTGGGCGTGAAATCGGTGAAATTTTGCGATGTAATTTCAAGGGGCCATGGCACAGTTGGGACAAAGTAGATTTGATGTATAAGGATGAATTGTTCAAAGAGTTCAAGGTATGACAAATAAAATATTGTTGACTTTATTGCCTTGTTGAATTTGAATTCATGCAACTATTTTCATAATTTTGATCGTGTATTTTTACTGATTATACTTTTCATATGTATTTAATAGAAAAAATATGACTTCCCCGTGGAAGATGAAGAGATTGTTCGGAAAATCTGGGAAGTTAAAGCTCGA
This sequence comes from Salix purpurea, assembly GCA_027405865.1. Lineage (NCBI taxonomy): Eukaryota > Viridiplantae > Streptophyta > Magnoliopsida > Malpighiales > Salicaceae > Salix > Salix purpurea. Next base: position 3,141,828 of record JAOWLH010000001.1, on the reverse strand, counting down.
ATCTCTTTGAATCAACTATTGGCCCGAGCACGCTCTAAAGCTCTGGCTAAACTGAACACCAGAAATATAACTGACTGCATTGACAATGGACCAATTTGGATACAAAAGGAAGATTGGAATAAAATGATACTTGAAGTTTGGTCAACCGAAGAATTCCATAGACGATCTGACGCTTCAAAACGCAATCGGTTGAAACAAACAGATGGTAAAATAAGTTCTCATTGTGGTGGCTCAGTGTCATTTGCATCATATCGAGCCAGTATGGTAAGCCTTATATAGTAATTAAACACTTGTTGTTGTATTGGGTTAATATTTATGCTGCTAATTATTTTTGAAATGTTCATAGCACCAACAAGCCGGTGGAAAAGAACTTCCATGGGATGATGTATTTTCAATGTTGCATCAGAATGTAAATCAAACCGGCACATTCGTGGATAATAGGTCCAAAACAGTGGTGGTAAGTACTATTAATTTTTATTACTTAATTACTAGTATATAATTTCTTATTTTTTTAACAAATTATTTTGTACATGTACTTGTCTGTTTGCAGGAAAAATATAGAAATGAGATGATTGCAAAGTATGGACCAAACCGAGATGTCCATCCTTCTTTTGATGGAGAAGCTTGGTGTCAAGCTTCAGGGGGGGTCAGCAAGGGTCGAGTTTACGGTGCACCACGTATGCCAGCATTGAAGGTTAGTACGAGTTCATCTCAACATTCGTACTCTATGAATTCGACATATCCGAGCACTGTAATACAGGAGTTGAAGGACGAATTGCTAGTAAAAGATTGTGTTATTAAGAATATGCAACGTCAGATTGACTCCATTACAACTTATCTTGCGAACCAGCATGGAAGTAATGAGAGGCCTGACTTTATGAGTCAAGATATGTCAACACCTGCTGGCACGATGTCATCACATACGATGGCACATATGGGTCCCACATCTTGCACAATGAATAGACCTCGACCACATCCCCCAAATACTGGTCCATCAGCATCTCATCAACATCGTAAATCATTTCCACCATAACTATGTATTTTTTTTTTTTTTCATGTTGCTAGTGATAGAACTATTTATTTCTTTGTTTTATGTTGATGTACAAATATGTATATACTTAAACAAGTAAATGTAACTGAATCTTTTATGAATGTGTATAATATTTCCTTTATGTTATTTGAAATGTATTTATTTGCTTCCAAAAAATAATAATATTAATCAAAGTGTGTAAATGTTCCATAAATTAAATAAACAATTTAATATAAAAATTAATTGAAAAAAAAAAATTGCCACTTTGCAACGGCTAAGCCGTTGCAAAGGTGCAACGGCTTAGCCGTTGCAAAGTGCAACGGCTTAGCCGTTGCAAATCTGCAACGGCTTAGCCGTTGCCAATCTGCAACGGCTTAGCCGTTGCAAAGGTGCAACGGCTTAGCCCTTGCAAATCTGCAACGGCTTAGCCGTTGCCAATCTGCAACGGCTTAGCCGTTGCAAATTTGCAAGGGCTAAGCCGTTGCAGATTTGCAAGGGCTAAGCCGTTGCAAATAGGCAACGGCTAAGCCCTTGCAAATCAATTTGCAGTCAAGGTATTGCATCCGAATGTATCCGTTGCAAAATCCGTTGCAAATGCAAATTTGCAACGGCACCCTTACTTATTTGCAACGGATGCTTCCGTTGCAAAACACCCTTTTTTTAGTAGTGACACTCTTTCTAATTCATTAACTTCATTTCCAATCGGTTCTTCTCCCCAGAAATAAGGATTTATCAGAACAATACCTGAAACTCTCACACCATTTAATTTCTCCTGACCAAACCTCATAGCCACGTGGTGTGCTATGTTGCCACCAGCACTGTCACCGGCCAAAAAAACCTTGCTGAAATCAGCATGTTTATTTAGCCACTCTTCAGGTCCGTCTCCATTAACATGAGACGCAGCCCAGTTTAGGGCAGCCCATGAATCATCATATGGAACAGGGATGGGATGCTCTGGTACTCTCCTGTAATCGACAGAGATAGCAATAACTTTAGCCTCGGCGACTAAGAGGTTAACGTAATTATGGTAAGTTGGCGAGAAGGCACTTTCTGCGCAGAAGCCTCCCCCGTGAGCGTAAATTAGGAGAGGGAGCTTTTCAGTGGGATTCACTCTTTTTGGGAGGTAAAGTCTGCAGGAAAGTCTTGCTTCTTCTGAATAGACGACATCTTTTGACTGGACATTGGATTTGGGATCATCGGAAGGAGGGGCGATTTCGTTGCCGATGAGCCTCTCTATCCTGCCATCCTTATATAAGATGATAAAGGGAGACAGATCTCTGGCAACATCAGCCTTGGCTGCGTCCATGTTGAATGAAAACATGGTGGCTTTTCTTTTCTTCTCGCTCTGATTTACAATACACGATGAAGTTGTGGTAGCATGAGAAAAGAATGGAGGGTCTTTTATAGACCGGTGAAAAGACAGACAGGCATGAACTTGAATTCTTACGGTGTTCCCTCATGCTGGCTAGCATAGCAATGGCTTGGTAAAAGTTTTCTAGATGGGTTGGCTGATTGGAAATTCTAAGGTGAGAGTGTCGAAGTTCCCAACCTCAAACGCTAAAATGATGAAGACCTGTTAGTTTGTTGGAAAGTAGTTTTTTTTAGAAAATGAATTTTGAGGAAAGTGAATTTTGATGTTTGGTACTGTTATGGAAAATGAACTGGAAAATAATTTATTAATAAATTTTTTTTTTCAAGTTTATTAAAATAATGAGGAACAAATCTTGCAAATTAAAAAGTTGAATGAGAATGAAATTGAAAAAAAATATAATTTCATAAATTATCTCAAATAAAATAAATAATAATCAAAATAATAGAGATCAAATCTAAAAATTAAAAAAAAATGAAAGGTGAATAAATTAAAATAATAATAATTAACATTTCATAAATTATTTCAAATAAAATAAGTAACAATAAAAAAATGAGGACCAAATTTGATAGATAAAAATTTTCAATAAAAAAATGATAAGAAGAAAACAAATCAATTATAAAAATAAGGACCAAAATTAATATAAAAATTAAATTTTAAGAGATGGAACTGAAAAATAAATATTCAAAACAAATTATATATAGCAATCAAAAGTTTGAGAATCAAATTTGATATAATCAGCAAATACTGACATTTCTAAATTTTTCACAACTTTCGAAAAGTGTTTTCCGCCTAAATTTTCCGGAAAACACTTTCCTGAAAACCAATCCAAATTTTTCTTTGACTGGAAAGTGTTTTCCGTTGACCAACTTTCTAGAAGGCAAACAAACACAAGAAAGTTTGGAAAATGGTTTTCCGAAAAGTGAATTCCGGGAAACAAACACAACCGAAATTTTATAAGCCAACTTGTTTTTTTTATTATTAATTTTATAAGCCAACTTGTTTTTTTTATTATTATTTTTATTCTTTGTTCCAGATTATTTTGATATGTTTTTGTATTATTTTAATATAGTGATATCAATCATAAATTCTAAGAAAAAGAAACATTTCAGTACATTCGTTAAACAAGAATATTTTACAATTGATCTCAGCGTCGAGGTTCGTCAGAAAAAGAAAATTGCAGGAGAACATCGGGAATGACAGGCGGCTAATTACTTTACTAATTTTATCATCATTTGAAAAAAGGCATGGATATTGATTATGGGATTCGTTTTTGTTTATATAAAAAATGGAGGGCAAAATCCGTTAAAAGTTAAAAAGTGTAGGCTTGGGGCCTCCATCTTGAAAATTACAAGGAGGGTTTTTCAGTATCACGAAGCTGTGCTGTTATCCTTTTTTCTTTTTGTCGTTCAGGTCATACTACGATTTCCTAAGCCGCCGACATGTCAAACAGTGGACCAACTTTAGTATATTCTGGACCGTAAAAGCATCCGTGGTCGCATTCGACTGAACGTAAAGAAATATTTTTTAAATTTTTAAAAATTACTTTTGAGATGAAGATATGAAAATGATGTAAAAATATTAAAAATATTTAATTTAAAATAAAATAAAAATTTTCAAAAATATTTTTTTACCACAGTGCTAAACGCAGCAGCCTCGATGACTATGGAATTTCCGGGTTTCAAGTTTGGAAAAATACCTAAAAAGGGATCGTTCGGGTTCTAGATTCAAAACCATTTGATAGATAATAATTTCCTTCTGCTTCTAGTAGGATTGAAGGAAAATTCCACGTATACGCATGTGTCACGATATGTAAAAAAAAAAAATATAGTGGATTGAAGGAAAAGTGATGAGAAAAAGAAGAAAAAATGACGAGAAACTATTCATTTGAAAACACCAATGATTCTGACTTATGACATAGTAACTGTGTAAATCTCAAAAATCTCTCTCGATTATTTAGGTATTCTCAATATTATCATCATTTTTTTTATCAATTTATTTTCAAACTTTTAGAAATTCTTAATTAAAAACTTCCTTCTATTTTTAAGGTTTGTTTTCCTATATCTTTATTTAAACAACACTTTTTTTTAAGAAGTAACGTTATTTCGTAGGAGAGTGAGATTAATTGAAAAAACAAAATAATTTAGTGATAAATTGATATAAAAAATTAATTTGGGTGCACAATTGATATTACTCGATAGTTCAGTGGTGTATTTGATATTTGCTTTATCTTAAAACTTACATGATCGATTAAAAAATATGAAGCCGATGTTGGCATGGATATTAATTATGGGATTAGTTTTTGTTTATATAAAAAATGGAGGGCAAAATCCATCTTGAAAATTACAAGGAGGGTTTGTGAGGCTGTGCTGTAATGCCTTTTCTTTTTGTCGTTCAGGTCCTGCTACGATTTCTTAAGCGGCCGACATGTCAAGCAGTGCACCGACTGTGGTATATTCTGGACGGTTAAAGCATCCATGGTGGTGCGTATCGGACTGAACGTAAAATATGATTTGTCGAGGAGGAATTCTTCAGGGGCGTTAAAAAAATGGGAGTGCCCTGCCATGGCTTTATTCGGAGGGTCAGTTATATTATTTTTTTAAAGTGATTTTTATTTAAATATGTATAAAAATAATGTTTTTTTATTTAAAAATATTTTTGATAATAATAAAAAAAAATTAAAAAAAGAATAAAGAAATTTCAAACTTTTTAAAAACGGCAAACGCAGCAGCCTGGTGGCTATAGAATTTCCGGGTTTCACGTTTGAAAAAAACCCTAAATGCGACCGTTCGGATTCTAGAACATGAATAAGATTTCATGACCATTTGATATATAATAATTTCCTTCCAGTAGGACTGAAGGAAAATTCCTCGTATACGTATGTGTCACGATATGTATAAGAAAATATAGGCGATTGAAGGAAAAGTGATGAGAAAAGTACAAAATAGTCAGGGTGTTTGGAATAGCTTTTGAAAATTATTTTTTGAAAAAATTGAAATTTATTTATTTATTTTAAATTATTTTTTTGATATTTTTAGATAATTTTGATATGTCGATGTAAAAAATAATTTTTAAAATAATAAAAAAATATTATTTTGATATATTTCTAAACAAAAAACACTTAAAAAAAAACCATAATTACACTCAAACAAACAGTAACTAAAAAGGAAAAAACGACAAGAAACTATTCATTTGAAAACACCATCAATGCTGACTTATGACATGGTAATTAGATAAATCTCAAAAATCTCACTCGACTATATAGGTATTCTCAATATTATCATCAAATATATTTTTTCTATCAATTTTATTTTCAAACTTTTAGAAATTCTTAATTAAAAACTTTCATCTATTTTTAAAGGGTTTTGCCCCCTATATCTTAATTTAAACAACACTTTTTTTTAAGAAGTAACGTTATTTCGTAGGAGAGTGGGATTAATTGAAACAACAAAATAATTTAGTGATAAAACTGATATAAAAAATTCATTTTGGTGCAGAATTGATATTACTCGATAGTTCAGTGGTATATTTGATATTTGCTTTATCTTATAACTCATATAATATTTTTATAACATGTCAGGTGATTTTTAAATTAAAGTCTTAGAAGTATTGTTTAGTAAAAGTCACCTCAAGGTCTCCGTGGGCCAAAAATAGAGTAATTTGCAAGTCTCGGACAAGCTATGGAATTAACTTCTGAGCTTTGTATCCTGTTTGTCTGCTTGTTTTTAACTAACTTCTGAGCTTTGCATCCCTTTTGTCTGTTTGTTTTTAAGTAGGGTTAGAGATTGTTTTTAAAAAGTTTTTTTGTTTTTAAATGTATTAAAATTATTTTTTATTTTAAAAAAAATCATTTTTAATATTTTAATTTTAATTAAAAAATAAAAATATATATATAATTTAAAAAAAAAACATTTTTGAAAAGCAGTAGGGTGTTTCAAAATTACTGTTAAAAATAATTAATTTTTTAAAAAATAAAATAACTTTATATATTTATAAATATTTTTTTTAAAAAAAAACAATCATTCAGAGACAAAGAGGCTTGTTCATTTTTATATGAAGTGGGTCCCGAATGGAGGTAGCTGTGTTATTAAATAGGAGAAAAGGCATCCTTGAAATATAAATAAATCGTAGAAATTATGAATTATTTTTGTATGAACTGGGTCCCGAATGGAGTTTTCAGTTTGTGGATATCGAAATCAAGCATTACTTCACCTTCGCTTACAAACAAAGATATGAAATTAATTTTAGAACAAACTTGTTGTATTCGCCATAATTGAACACCATACAGCAGTTCAAAGACCCATCCCGAACTCAGGCCTTGACCATGAAAATGAAGGGGAAACAGAGAGAGAGGGAGAGGGAGAGAGGGAGAGCTACACTTCATTGAGAAAGGAAGCAAACTTTTTGACCAAGCTTATAGACTTGTCATGAGCAGGGTCAAAAAGATGGAACTCATGCGCCACGCCGTCATGTTCCACAACCTCCACGGCCCCTTTATACCCACTTTTTTTCAGGTCATCGGAAAAGATCCCACCTACTTCTCTCAGATGATCCTTCTCAGCAAAAAAGAACAGCACCTTCTCACAAGTTAACTTAGCCAGATCTTCTGGTGGTGGCTTTAGCTTCGGGTCTTGCTTCCCACAGTTTGTTGGGTACATAAACATCCACATTTCATCGTCCTCCATGCCACCAAAAAACGGGTGCACCATAATCATTCCGATGAACCTCACCCCGGGTAACCCGTATGACCCGATCTGAACCGCCAGGAAATTGGACATGTTAGCCCCGCCACTATCCCCGCCCATAAAAAACCTACTAAAGTCCGCATGGTCATTCAACCATGGCTCAGGCCCATTTCCCTTTACATGTGATGCTATCCATTGGAGCCCCGCCCAAGCATCCACATAACTTCCGGGCAAGGGCCGCTCCGGCCATAGCCCGTACTCAAGCGACACGGCAATAACATTGGCTTCGGCAACCAATGCCATTAAATGGCTGTGAAAAAGTGGTGAAAAGGCAGACTCAAAGCAAAAACCACCACCATGAATGTAGTAGAGGACCGGGACTTTTTGGGTCGGGTCAATGATTTTAGGTAAGTAAATTCGGGCGGATACAGGTGGTTCTGTTGAAATGGTAACGTCTTTGGATTGGACCCCGGTGTTTGGGTCGTTAGATGGAGGAGTTTTTTGGGTCGAGTAGTGTATTTCGACCCGCCCATCTTTATATGCTGTAAGGAATCGGAATTTACGGTCTACTTCATTGCTAGCTACTTCGTTGCTGCCCATTTGAGGAGAAGAGAAGGGTTGAAGTAGCAATAACGATGCGTTGGCTTAGGTCGTCTATATAGAGAGAGCACGGCAGACCAAAAGTATCATACGAAAAGAGAAAAAAAAATCCTTTATTTTCTCGTTCACTTGAGATATTGTGGTGTAGATGTTTTTCAAAATATATTTTTATTTAAAATTATATTAAGATATTTTTCAGTTTTTCTTTAAATAATACTGATATATTAAAATCATAAAAATAAGTGAAAGAAATATTCTTAACAAAACAAATATATTTTAAAAAACACAGCTTAATAGTAGTTAAGCAATTGCCAAGACTTCAAAGGTGGTGATGTTGATGTTTAAAAGAGATCTCACCGAACCTCCATTTGTCCGGTGGTGTAAGTGGGAGGAAGAGACAAATCTAGGTTTGTTGAGTGGTAGAAATTAACAGAATCCCATTCCCATCACGAACTCTTCAGACCAATTTTTATGAAATATAACCGTCGAAGTAAATGGTCGAGTAAATGTTCAGTGTTACAAATTCAGTGTTCATTGTTTTGTTTTTTCTATGATCTCTTAAGTTATAATAAATATTTCTTAAGTATAGTTAAATAAGATCTGTTTGGATGTTAAGAATGGAAAGGACAGCCCCGCTGCTATAAAAGCAGTTGACCAGGGTAAACTATTAATCAAGTACAAAAATATTATAAAAAAAACAATTATTTAAAAAATAATTATGTCTTGCATGGGCTCGGGTTTTTTAAAAATAACAAAGATTTATATGATTGTTAATTTTAATTTGTATAAAATTTGTTAAAATATATATAAACTGATCCAAATATGTACGTTGATAAAAAAATTTATTGTGTTTCATTTATTGTTGTCACGCTACCAAAACAATGGTATATTAAAATTGAAATTTAAACGCCTTCAACTACACAAGCAACCGAACTCTCCCTTGTAAAACAGGTTGAATATATATTGGCACTCTAATTTTTTTAGAATTTCTTTCAATTTAAAAGTTTATTTTATTTAATTGTTCAGGAAAATTATGGTTCAGCCACATTTCAGCAACAGCAACTATTAGTCTTGATATTAATTGTTTTTATTTAACAAAAAATAGTTTGATGATAGTTTTTTTTATAAACATGATTTAATTCTATTAGTTTTTATTTTATTGAGCGATGATAATGTTTTTTAGTAATGGTAAGTGATTTATTGAGTTCTTATGAAATATTTTAGAAAAATCAAATAAAAATGACTTGAATTTCTTTTCTTTTTTTCGAATTCAAAAATTTGAATCCTGATTCACCCTAAAAACGTTCCTATAAGCAACAAGTCACCTGCCACCAGAGGCAATCCGTCGCTTATTTGCAAGATACATAAATAACTCTTGATCGAAAGCTGTAACCCTATTCTGTGTTCCGGCTGTGTCGGTTTTTAGAATCGTTTTCCCGGGGCTTTTTCTGGTGGCACGGGTCATCTAGAACCTTCGTAAACTAGGACTGTCATGCCCTGTATTTGCAATAAAAAATATTTTTATTTAAAAATATATTAAAAAAATCTTTTTAAAAACTTCAGAAAATTTAAAAATTACACTGAACCGCGTTACAGAGATAAGAAAAACAATATAATCGACATCATCAAAGTTTTAGAGAAGATTGAAGTGGTCTTGTTTGAGAAACGAAACAAACTTATGTCTCATTTCCAGAGCCTTCTCAGCATCGAGATCAAACAAATGGAAGCAGTGATCTTCCTTCTCATTCTCAACAAGCTCGACAGTTCCTTTCCAACCACTCTTGGTCAACTTCTTGTAATAATTCTTGGATGCAACTGTCAAATAGTCTTCCTCGGCTACAAAGATCAACATCCTCTCGCACCCGAGCCTCGCGAGATCCTCTGTGCCCGGATTCATCCTAGGATCATCCAGCCCGCTATTCGTTGGACACATGTACAGCCACATTTCATCATCCTTGGTACCCCCGAAAAAAGGATGCACCATAACCACCCCCACAACCCTCACCCCTCGGGGCAACCCGATTGACCCGACCCGGAAAGCCAGAGTATGTGATATGTTGCCTCCAGCACTATCCCCCCCGATAAAAACTTTCCCAAAATCAGCACGGTCATTCAGCCACGGGTCATGTCCATTCCCATCAACATGTGATGCCACCCACCGGAGCACAGCCCACGAATCCTCATAGCATGCAGGTATGGGCCGGGCAGGAAAGAGACCGTACTCCACGGAGACAACTATAAAGTCAGCCTCGCTAGCAACAAGGTTGCAAAACTTGTGGTAGACCGGAGAAAAGGCAGATTGCATTGAGAATCCACCTCCGTGGATGTAGAGTAAGAGAGGGAGTTTTCGGTCAGGGTTTTTGATTTTTGGCAAGAAAATACGGGCAGAGACTCGAGGTTCAGACGAGATAATAACATCTCTGGATTGGACTCCGGTGACTTGATCATCGGACGGTGGGATCTGTTTGCAGGGTGGCTTGAGTAGCTCAACACGGGCGTCTTTGTAGACCTGAAAGAACCTGAATTTGAGGGCAATTTCATTATCTGGTGATGATGCCATTGATAAAAGAGAGAGTGAGAGAGAGAGAGAAAATGGATTTGACAAGAAAGGTTAGCTGGGATCTGAATTGATGTGCATAAAGAGGGTGCCTGATCTTTAATTAAAAGGAGAATTGGGCCAATCAAGAAAGTTTATTGATCACCAACCCATCTGCCAAAATAATTTGCCTCCCTTGCAAGCATCTGTCGTTCTTTGATTCCCTGAAAAATAAAACCAATTAAACAAATAATTGCATGATCAGGGTTAACCATTTAATAATCCTTTAACTAGCTAAAATAGCGTATAAAAATTAATAATCATGTGATTGGGGTTAACCATTCTCATTCCAGTGACTTTTTATTCCAAAAATGCTTTCTTTTCTATCAAAATTTTCAATCTTATCTACTTATTTTTAATGTTTTATTCGTGTGTAGTGATTTTTATTTCATAATGCATTTTAAAAGTGTGTTTTTAAGTAAAAACTATTTTTGAAAAGCACTGTGAGCACTAAAGAATTAATTATATATTAAGCATAAAAAAATAATTTATTGGTTTCCTTAAAACACAAAAATCGAGTTATATTTATCTTTATCTTCATGGAAAAGAATAGCAGTATTAATCACGAAGGCGGTCAGCAACTGCCAGGTGCACGCACGATTATTAATTAAATTCAACAATAAATTATTTGACTTGGTTTGATAAAGATAGGAAGGTCTTGTAGTTACGAGTCATGACATCAACGACTGTGTTCGTGATTTATTCATGGAAAACGAGATTTTCCTCTCTTCGCTAACCAACCAGGCAGAGAAAACGAGAAATTGTTATTGTTAGAAAATCAATTTCTTGGATAAAAATGGACAAGTACCTTGTACTACAAGGGAGTAAAATAAAATTAATCCATTATTAATTACACGTTAAAGAAAAAATTTAAGGAAAATGCAGTCCGAGGTTACTTTTAACGGTCAAGAGGATCACAAGCTCGCTGTATAAAACGAGGAAGTCGGGCAAACTCGAGAAAGAAAATCGAGTATTTTTGCAATTTATCACAGTAAAAAAAGATATTAGATAAAATAATACAGTATAAAAATATTTATATCCGTGATTCACAGATTGAAAAACGACACGCACATGTTCCTATAAAAAATGGAGGGAAAAATAAAAAACAATTGAAATTTTAATATTTTTAAAAAAATATTCTAATCAAAAATATTCACAAAAAAATCTCAAGGAGAAAAACAGAAAACACAGCACGCCCTATAATGACATCATTAATATTATGAAAAATATTTTATTAAGATAAATCCAAAATAAAACCTCTAAGATCACAAACAATAAACGGAATGAACTATATAAACTGTCCAGAAATATTGGTATCCATAGAGAATTTTAGTTGTTGTTTTACATCGTGTTTTAAAAGTATTTTTGAAAAAAAATTATTTTTTTTATCTTAAAACTAGAAATTTTGATGTTTTAGATCATTTTCATGTATTGATATAAAAAAAATTATTTAAAAAAATTATATTTTGATACATTTTTAAACAAAAAAAATACTTTTAAAAATAATCTAAATTAAATTATTTTTTCCAAAAAAATCACAGTTGACACCCACAGTTCATGAATAGTATATATATTGTTTTTATATATATTATTTTCAGTGTACTATTTTATCATATATATTTTTTAATATGCTAGGAAGAAAAAAAAGCTTAGAGAATGCACATAATGTTTGGCAATTCCGACACATGCATCAATCTATTATTATAAAAGTACAGTTGTTTAAAAATGAAGAAGAAAAAAGAGAAAATGTGAAGGAACCCAAACAGTCTTTATTCAACCATTATGTTTCTTATCACGCCAAGATACAAAGGTCACCACACTTCCCTACCGAATTAAATAGAAAAATCAATCCAGTCGAATGAAATCAACCATTTTCTTCATAAGGGGCCCGATATTCTCACTCCTAGGGTTGAAGAAATGAAAGCAATGGTCCTCCCCTATAGATTCATGACAGTATACAGTGCCACCCCACCCGCATTTCTTCATTGCTTCATAATAAGCCACCCCTCTGCCTTTAAACTTATCTTTCTCCGCCACACAAACTAACACCGCATCACATTTTAATTTCAACAAATCCGGAACCACTTCCGGGTTCAGTTTCGGATCATCATCTGTCCCGGAACTTGTTGGACACATGTATTGATAGAATTTGTCTGGTTCCCTGCCCCCGAAAAATGGATGCACTATCAGTAGCTTTTTTACAGCCACGCCTCACAATCCGGCAGCGCCAGCCTGGACTGCCACATACTGGGCTAGGTTGGCTCCGGCACTCTCACCGGCTAAGATAACCAGCCCGAGATCTGCATGTTCATTAATCCACGGTTCAGGCCCTTTCCCATCCGAGTGCGTAGCGATCCATTGAAGCCCGGCCAGTGAATCATCATATGCAGTTGGCAATTTATGTTCAGGCGCTAACCTGTAGTCGATAGACACGGCAATGACATTGGCTTGCGTGACTAGAGCTGAGAGAAGAGTCGTGAAGGTACGACCATATGGTGAGCCTAAGCAAAAGCCGCCGCCATGGTAGTGGACAAGAAGAGGGAGCTTTTTAGCTGGGCCGTTGATTTTTGGGAGGAAAATACGAGCCTTTACGTTGGTCTCTGGTGAGATCACAACGTCTTTGGTTTGGAGCCCGGTTTCTGTATCAACACCTGCTTCAACAAAGCCAGTATGCCAGTACCTTTCTATGCGGCCATCTTTGTATACCTTGAAAAAGCCTGGAAAATCATGGGTTATTTCTGAGTTGTCAGTAGCCATTGCAAGTTTGAGTGGTGTTTGTGCGGGAGGAGTTTTGGCTGTCTAAAAGATAAAGATACTACAAAAACATAAGCAAACCTTTTATCTAAAATGTGCGAGGATAGGATCTCTCACCGAACCTACGTGCGAGGATGAGACAAATTTTGTTGAGTGGTCGATTTAGGACTGTATTTCTGATTTCATATAGAAATATTACTGTTGGATCATTAAAAATTATGTTGAGTTATCAAAAATACATAAACAACTGTCATGCGATGCAATACAAGTTTGGAATAAAAAAACACATGACTGTATTTCACTTATTATTGTCACACTACCACAACAATGGTATATTAAATTGATATTTAAACGCTATATATTGACACTCTAAAAGTTTTAGAATTTCTTTTAATTTAAAAGTTTATTTTATTTATTTTCCAGTTTTTGTATTTCAAATTAAAAAAAAAAAAACACAAAAAAAACAACTGAAAAAAAGGACATTATTGCTCGGCCACATTTCAGCAACAACAACTATCAGTCTTGATATTGATTGTTTTCATTTAACAAAAAATAGTTTGATGATTGTGTTTTTTAATAAACATGCTTTTATTCTATTAAATGGCTGTGAAAAAGTGGTGAAAAGGCAGACTCAAAGCAAAAACCACCACCATGAATGTAGTAGAGGACTGGGACTCTTTGGGTCGGGTCAATGATTTTAGGTAAGTAAATTCGGGCGGATACAGGTGGTTCTGTTGAAATGGTAACGTCTTTGGATTGGACCCCGGTGTTTGGGTCGTTAGATGGAGGAGTTTTTTGGGTCGAGTAGTGTATTTCGACCCGCCCATCTTTGTATGCTGTAAGGAATCGGAATTTACGGTCTACTTCATTGCTAGCTACTTCGTTGCTGCCCATTTGAGGAGAAGAGAAGGGTTGAAGTAGCAATAACGATGCGTTGGCTTGAGACGTCTATATATAGAGAACACGACAGACCAAAAGTATCATACGAGAAGAGAAAAAATCCTTTATTTTCTCGTTCACTTGAGATATTGTGGGGTAGATGTTTTTTAAAATATATTTTTATTTAAAATTATATTAAGATATTTTTCAGTTTTTCTTTAAATAATACTGATATATTAAAATCATAAAAATAAGTGAAAGAAATATTCTTAACAAAACAAATATATTTTAAAAAACACAGCTTAATAGTAGTTAAGCAATTGCCAAGACTTCAAAGGTGGTGATGTTGATGTTTAAAAGAGATCTCACCGAACCTCCATTTGTCCGGTGGTGTAAGTGGGAGGAAGAGACAAATCTAGGTTTGTTGAGTGGTAGAAATTAACAGAATCCCATTCCCATCACGAACTCTTCAGCCCATTTTTTATGAAATATAACCGTCGAAGTAAATGGTCGAGTAAATGTTCAGTGTTACAAATTCAGTGTTCATTGTTTTGTTTTGTCTACGATGCCTTAAGTTATAATAAATATTTCTTAAGTATAGTTAAATAAGATCTGTTTGGATGTTAAGAATGGAAAGGACAGCCCCGCTGCTATAAAAGCAGTTGACCAGGGTAAATTATTAGTCAAGTACAAAAATATTATAAAAAACAACTATTTTAAAAATGAAAAAACAACTAGGCTTTTTCATTAATGCAATAAATCTTTTTAATAACAACTTCGGCACCAACGACGTAGGAGGAAAGCGTGAGGATCTATATGTGGGCCCGGGCTTTACTGTTGTTTTTAGTGTAGCCTGAATTATTGTTCTGGGCAGGTTTTTGGTGGAACAGGTCATCTAGACCCGGTGACAGTGAAGGTGGCTGGCCGGTGTCGTTGAAAGGGGACTTATCTGCGGAGTAGGGTGTTCGAGAGTTTTTTTAAAAAGTATTTTTTAAAAAAAATAAAAATTTTATATTTATAATTTTAATTTAAAATTAAAAAAATTTGATGTTTTTAGATCATTTTGATTTGTTGATGTCAAAAATAAATTTTTAAAAATAAAAAAAATATTATTTTAATATATTTCTAAATAAAAATCACTTTTAAAAATAACCATAACCAAATTTTTAAACAAATATATAGCAGGAGTAAGAAGGCAGGAAGCGAGAGAGAAGTGCTATTTGGTTCTTTCAAGCGGTTATTGGTTTGTTACTATAGACAACTGGTCCAAATCGGATCTGGGTTGTAGATCAACTCGTCGTTCAGCGGATTAATTCTCTTTTATTTATATAATATTATTTTAATTTTATCAAAATAATTTTATTTTTATAAATAACAACTTTTTGGGATCCTGTAGCTGAGTCTAGCCCTTCTTCCCCTTTCTCTATTTCTTTTTCTTTTACACTATAGTCGAAGTTTGGATGAACCTCGATGATATCATCTATAACTATATAGTGGATAGTTGGGTAATAAGAATTTGGAACTATAAGTTTTATTTCTTTCTTGATTTTAAATTTAAATTGTGTGCTTGTTAATATAATAATAACTAAAAACTTATATGCTCGTTAACTTCAGAACTCGCGAGATTAATCGAGATACATATAACCTGGTCTAGACACCTACATTGATAAAAAAAAAATATCAGTCAGAACCTGTAATGATTTAGTGATTAGAGACCTGGTTTTCAACATCCCAATTGAATTAAAATCTAAACCAAATTGTCATTTCGAGTTTGATTTTATTTTTTAAATTTAGATATATAAATATAAAGTAGTTTAAGTAAACAAGGTGACAAGTGACCAACAAACAATGTCATTTGCTACACGGGTTATATGAAGGGGGTAATTTTACCCTGTTTCTAAATTATAGCCACCTCTTACATAACTAAAACATGAAATATATTAACCCGAGGGATAATTCAATTAATTATGTCTTGCATGGGCCCAGGTTTTTTTTTAAAATAAAGAAGATTTATATAATTGTTAATTTTAATTTATATAAAATTTGTTGAAATATACATAAACTGATCCAAATATCTACGTTGATTAAAAAAAAAATATTGTGTTTCATTTATTATTGTCACGCTACCAAAACAATGGTATATTAAAATTGAAATTTAAACGCCTTCAACTACACAAGCAACCGAACTCTCCCTTGTAAAACATTTTGAAAATACATTGTCACTCTAATTTTTTTTAGAATTTCTTTCAATTTAAAAGTTTATTTTATTTAATTGTTCAGGAAAATTATGGTTCAGCCACATTTCAGCAACAACAACTAGCAGTCTTGATATTAATTGTTTTTATTTAACAAAAAATAGTTTGATGATATTTTTTTTATAAACATGCTTTAACTCTATTAGTTTTTATTTTATTGAGTGATGATAATGTTTTTTTGCAATGGTAAGTGATTTATTGAGTTCTTATGAAATATTTTAGAAAAATCAAGTAAAAATGACTTGAATTTCTTTTTTTTTTTCGAATTCAAAAATTTGAATCCTGATTCACCCTAAAAACGTTCCTATAAGCAACAAGTCACCTGCCACTAGAGGCAATCCGTCGCTTATTTGCAAGATACATAAATAACTCTTGACCGAAAGCTGTAACCCTATTCTGTGTTCCGGCTGTGTCGGTTTTTAGCCTGGACTGAATCGTTTTCCCGGGTGTTTTTCTGGTGGCACGGGTCATCTAGAACCTTCGTAAACTAGGACTGCCATGCCCTGTACTTGCAATAAAAAAATATTTTTATTTATAATAATATAATATTGGTTACTTGTGTTATTTTATTTTGTTTGTATTTATTTGCTTAGGAAAAATGAATTTCATTACAATTTGTTTGCCACGAATTTTCTCATGAATCCATGCCTAATTTGTTTTTTTTTTTCTTTTCAAAAGAAGCAATATAAACAGTAATATTTAATGTATTTATTTGGACCAATTGGTAGATGTACAGTAATATTATTGAAAACCGTAAACACCATGTTATTTGACCAAATAGCTTATTTGATAATCTATTTTAAAAGAGTTTTTTTTTTTAAATAATTTGTTTTTGAATTATTCTAATATATTACTGTTAAAAATAATTTGTTTAAAATAAAAAATATTTATATATTTTAAACTAAAAAATCACTTAAAAAGCAAAATTTCAAAGCAAAAAGGCTGGCCACTAGTCGGAATTCCTTGCAAACATTTTTGTACACCAAAGTACAAAGTAAATCTCCTATTTTCTCTTCTCTTTTTTTACTTGTTTGGCTTTGTACACTCCTTCCACTTGGATCCACAGAGATGAGAGAAAGCTTGAAGTCTTGCTAAAGAAGCTGCATTTGTTTTTGAATCCAAGCTCCAACACTTAAGACAATGATACATGTTTCGGTTCATCCTCTTCTTTGGTTCTAGCCCGTGAGTTTCTAGGTTGTCTTTGACTTCTTTTTGTCGGTGATTTTTTTTTGTCCATGTTAGTGGGTATATTGACGTTAGTATTTTCAATGGCATTACAACATGTTTTGCTTGAAATTTGTGATTTTCTCCTTCGATAAAACCCATGAAAAAGAACTGCAGGGGAAACAAAATGGGAGACGGAAATGAACAAACAAACACCCACGAAAGAGAGAGAGAGAAGGGGAGCAAAGGCCTTTATTGATACAATTGGTGAGGACGAGATATGGGGGTTTAATTTAAAATTAATTTTATATCAATAATTTCTATGGTTATAATTAATGGTGTCCGTTGATGATTCCAAAATTCAGCAATGAAAAGCAGCTAATAGCTATTTTTTCTAGACCATGGTCTGAGGATTCAATTCGAGTGTCCTGTACAAATTTCTTTTATGTTCAATACATAACAAAATATAAAATATATCAATTTTTTTTAACCTCAATCACAAACACAATAACAAACCCCCACTAAATCGCAAGTAAATTAAAAACTACAAGAATTAATTATATAATAAGCATAAAAAACAATGTATTGGTTTCCTTAAAATACAAAAATCGAGTTATATTTAGCTCTATCTTTATGGAAAAGAATAGCATTATTAATCACGAAGGCAGCAACAGGCAGGTGCACGCACGATTATTAATGAAAGTCGACAATTAAATTATTTGACAGGAGTAGATAAAGACAGCAAGGTCTTGGAGTTGGAGTCATAACATCAACGACTGTGTTCGTGATTTATTCATGGACAAGATCAGGGCGTCGGTAAATGTTATCTTTTGGTGCTGGTGGGCAATGCCGAGGCCAAAATATGATCGTTATTTAATGTAAACACATGTGACGTCACATTACTAAATTTAAATCCTTCAATATTATTATTGGCGTTGATTTTATATGGTCTATAATGTAAAAAAAATGGGGACATGTTTGTTGGCACAATGAGGTATTAAATTACTCTAATAAATATTAATGTTAAAATTTTATTAATCGAGTAGCTTTGTATTATTTGCAACTGTACAAATAAGAAGATTATTGAGTTTTGAAATGTTGGTGTAATTTATAGATAAATAAAAAGAAATATTTTCTTTAAAAGTTTTATTAATATGATTTTTTATTATGTAGTAAATTAAAAAAATAAATATGACAAGTGAGCTTTACCCGTAGATTTATAATATTAAAACATGTATTTGTTAGGCAAACTTAATTTAGTTGTATTTACTCTGCCTGATTTAAAAAGAAATTAAAGTTTTTTTTTCTTACTTTAAATTATTTTTTTTGGTGTTTCTATATCAATTTCACGTGCTAATATCAAAAATAATTTTTAAAAAATAAAAAATATTTATTTATTTTGAGCAAATATTCTTTCACTTTTATTCATAGAAAATAATTTATAGTGCCTGAATAATGAATATTATAAATGTCTGAAAAATTAAATAAATTAAAACATTTCTTGAAAAACTAGTATCACAAGTTACTGAAGAATTAAATAAATTAAATATAGTTATTGAAGAGCTAATATTTCTAAAGCTAAATAAGAAGCAGTCTTAAGGGAACCATTTACCTAAATAATTAAATAAATTAAAAACAGTTAATGAATAACTAGTATCACAAGTTTCGGAAATAATAAATAAATGAAATACAGTTTCCGAAGTACTAGTATTTTTAAAGCTAAATAAATAACTATTAAAGGACTAATTTTTCTTGTTTTATATTCATGATTTTATTTAACAAGTTATTTCTTCCTTCTACAATAAAGAGACAACATGTCTTGTATTCTTAATATTTTTAGAAAAATAAAAGACTTTATAATAAGAAGATATTTAATTATACTTTAAATATATACGCCTTATATATTACTTGTCTATTTTTTTTATAACAAAAACTATTATCATCAAAGCAAAGTTTTAGATAAGACTGAACAGGTCTTGTCTGAGAAACGAAACAAACTTATGCCTCAATTTCAAAGCCTTATCAGCATCGAGATCAACCAAATGGAAGCTGTGCTTTTCCTTCTCGCTCTCAAAAAGCTCGACAGTTCCTTTCCATCCGCTCCTTTTCAACTTCTCGTAATAATTCTTGGATGCAACTGTCAAACAGTCTTCCTCGGCTACACAGATCAACATCCTCTCGCACCCGAGCCTGGCGAGATCCTCTGTACCCGGATTCAACCTAGGATCATTCAGCCCACTATTCGTTGGACACATGTACATCCACATTTCATCATCCTCGGTACCCCCGAAAAAAGGATGCACCATAACCACACCCACAACCTTCACCCCTCGGGGCAACCCGGTTGACCCGACCCGAAAAGCCACATTATGTGAGATGTTGCCTCCAGCACTATCCCCCCCGATAAAAACTTTCCCACAATGAGCATGATCATTCAGCCATGGGTCACGTCCATTCCCATTAACATGTGATGCCACCCACTGGAGCACAGCCCACGAATCGTCGTAGCATGCAGGTATGGGCCGGGCAGGAAAGAGACCGTTCTCCACCGAGACAACTATAAAGTCAGCCTCGCTAGCAACATGGTTGCAAAACTTGTGGTAGACCGGAGAAAAGGCAGAGAGCATTGAGAATCCACCTCCGTGGATGTATAGTAAGAGAGGGAGTTTTCGGCCAGGGTTTTTGAGTCTTGGCAAGAAAATACGGGCAGAGACTCGAGGTTCAGACGAGATAATAACATCTTTGGATTGGACTCCGGTGACTAGATCATTGGACGGTGGGATCTTTTTGCAGGGTGGCCTGAATAATTCAACACGGGCGTCTTTGTAGACCTGAAAGAGACTGAACTTGAGGGCAATTTCATTATTTGGTGATGATGCCATTGATAAAAGAGAGAGAAAGAAAGAAAAATGGGTTTGCGCGCTCAAGAAAGATTAGCTGGGCTCAGAATCGATGTGCATAAAGAGGGTGCCTGATCTTTAATTAAAAGGAGAATTGGGCCAATCAAGAGTCATTGATCACCAACCCATCTGCCAAAATAATTTGCGTTGCTTACAAGCATCTGTCGTTCTTTGATTCCCTGAAAAATAAAACCAATCAAAGAAATAATTGCATGATCAGGGTTAACCATCCTCATTCCAGTGACATTTTATTCCAAAAATGTTTATTTTCCATCAAAATTTTCAATCTTATCTACTCTCTTTTTTCTGTCATTTGCTGATCACCTTTCCGAGTAAAGCAGTAGCCAATACAAACAAGCCAGAAATTAACATTATCTTTCTGCAAAAAGAGAGAAAGAAATACATTCTAACTGGGCAGTGACACGTTCAATTTCCTTTAATTACATGCACATACCAGATAACCTTTCAGGCATATATATATTAGACAGTAGGGGAAGGATAGGCAGCTTGCACGGCTAAAGCACACTTTTCCCAGAGTTTATTGCTCCCTGCCGGAGCTTCTTCTTCGTGCTCCTTATATTCAGGAAATTAGAGAACAACCCTCCCCATCAGCAAAAGTTTCTTACAGCAATGATCAAGAGTAACGGGCTTTCCCATATAGAATCTCCTCCCCACATTCCGCTCCTGTTACAGCTGCACATTGCTCGACGTAGTTGTAAGGCCCTGGTTCAACCTCGGGTGGAATAGTCGAGGGCTCAGTCCTTCTTTAGACTGAAAGAGGAGAGATCTCTGGAGTGCTCTTTAGAGCGGGAGGAAGAAGACAGCAAGCGAGAGCGAAGTGCTGTTTAGTTTTTTTAAGCGGTTATTGGTTTGTTACTATAATTATAATACTAGTCCACGTCGGATTTGGGTTGTAGATCAACTCGTCCTTTAGCGGATTAATTTGTTTTATTTAAGGAGAGGAGTTGGATTGTGGTATTTCTTTTCTATAAACATGCCTCGGAAAATAAATATATTTCTATAAACGTACCTCATCTCTTTTTAGAGGACCGAGCGTGTTGGGCCACACAAGCCTAGATGTCTCGCTCAGTAATATATATTTTTTATTGTGATGTGATCAAATAAAAGGTTTCCCGTGTGATTTATATATATAATCACTTTTTTTTTATCACTTTACCCTCATTCCCAAAATTATATCATCAACAGCTCAAATTATGGCATTTCTCAGATTTCTCATATGATCGTTCTAAAATCTTCTTCTCTTCTTCTAAAATCAGGGGTGTTTGGGAGTTTGGTTGGACGTATTTAAAAAAAAAATATTTTTTATTTTAAATCATTTTGATGTGCTGATGTTAAAAATAATTTTTTAAAAATAAAAAAAAATTATTTTAATATATTTATAAATAAAAAATATTTTAAGAAACAAATTTCTTGAATTTCAATTGCAACATTATGAAACACACACGTGGCATACAAAGAACAGCAACACAATGAACTGGTCACAAAGTTATTGATCCCGTCCCGTTCCGGCCGGAACGCCCCGTCCCGTTGCAAAATTCGGGACAAAACGGCGACGTTTTTGTCCCGGTCAAAATCCCGGCCAGATCCGGATTTTCCGGCCGAATTCCGGCCGGAACGCCCCGGTTCCGTTCCGGGCGTTCCGTTCCGGTCAAGCCAAAACGACGTCGTTTGGAACGGAATGCAAGTAGTGAATATAAATAGTTGCCGACACTTTCATGCATCAATGTTTTGGTGTCTTCCCTTTTAATCTTCATTGTTGAAGTTTCCCTTCTTTATTTTTCTGCAGATATGAAGATGTAAATCACTCTGCGTCCAAAAATGGCTCGCCCTTGGCCACACCACTTCTACCCACTGCACGTAGCCGAATTGGCCACACCACTTCTACCCACTGCACGTAGCTGAAAACCAAGCATGGTCTCGCTCAAATGGCTCAAGGCCGAATTGGTGCACAGCAGGTAGACTGCAAGTAGAAAAGAAAATGGAGAAGAGGAGATGAGGGTGGGCGGCGGCGGCATGGGAGAAGGAAATTGGGATTTAGGGTTATGTTAGGGGTTTTTAACCTTTTATACTTAGTTATTATAATAATAATAAAAAATAAAAAAAAAAGAAGATAGGTTTCTACTTTCTGGGGGGGTTATATAAATTATTATTATTATTAATAATAATAATAATAATAATAATAATAATAATAATAATAATAAAGTAGGTTTATACGGGGGAGGGGTAATAATAATAATAATAATAATAATTAGCATAAATAATAGTTAGCATAAAAAATATTTTTTTAAAAATCCTATTAATTAATTTAAGATAATAAATAACATTAATTAATTTATATTTCACATCAGCAAAATATTTATTTTTAGTTTGTTAATTTTTATCTAATGAAATTCTATGGACATAATTGTTTTGTAATGTATTTTTCAATTATTTTGAATCATGCATGAACCTTAATATTTTATTTTTTTCATATATATAATTAAATAAAAATGAACAGTACAAAACCGGAACGGTACCGAAACCGGAACGTTCCGTTTCAAACACAAAACCAGAACGGTACTCGGGACGGGATCAATAACTATGGGTCATATTATTCCATGGAAAACCCAGAGGCAGAAATTAAGCAGCATGATAAAAAATCAGGCCTTGTCTTTGCTGATGAAAGCAGCGATTCTTTTAAGCAAAGCCACAGCATTCTCGCTAGTAGGATCACTTAAATGAAACACGTGTTCATCATCTTTGCCCTCCATTATCTCCGCCACACCGCCCCACCCACCCTTGCTTAGCTTCTCATAATAGTGCCGTCCCCTTTCCCTCAAGAAGTCCTTCCCGCCAATAATAACAAGCACCTTGCTGCATCCCAGGCTATCCAGCTTCGGGTCAACAAGCGGGTTAATCAGAGGATCATCCAGCCCACTCGATGCAGGACACACAAATTGCCATGTAGGATCGACCTTTGATTTTACTTCCAAAAACTCAACCTCGGCACCGATAGGTTCTTTGCCCCCGAAATACGGGTGCACTAAAATAACACCGGTGAGGTTAACACCGGACAATTTCTCTTGGCCACACCTCATTGCAAGCTGGTGTGCTATGTTAGCACCAGCACTGTCTCCGGCAAGAAAAACCTGACCGAAATCAGCATGAGAGTTCAGCCACTCCTCTGGGCCATCTCCATTAACATGAGAGGCGAGCCATTCAAGTGCTGTCCATGAGTCGTCATATGCAATCGGAAGAGGGTTCTCTGGGGCCAACCTGTAATCAACAGAGATTGCTATAACTTCAGTCGCCTCCACTAAACTGTTCAGGTGACCGTTGTAGCGAGAATTGAAGGGGGTTTCAATGCAAAAGCCACCTCCGTGATAGTAAACCAGGACTGGGAGTTTCTTGTCAGGGCTGGTGCTGTGCGGCCGGTAAAGTCTAGAGGAGAGATTTAACTCCGGTGAATACACGGCGTCTTTCGACAGGACGTTTGTTTCTGGGTCTAATCGACAAGGGACGATGTCGGTGCCCCTGAGCCTCTCTATGCGGCCATCTTTGTAAATGCGAAGGAAGGGAGGGAAATCGTAGGCGACTTCAGGTACGGTTGAATCCATGGAAACACGGGAACGAGTAAAAAAAGGGTAGCTCTTGCTTCTTGCAGATCTAGAGGAGAGGAGAGTACGGTGAAGAGTAGACGGCTGAGAACCACTAGTTAAAGAAGGGCTGAGTGACAAGGAGGCGCACATGATTGGTGGGGGATTGTATGGCTGACGGAGTCCTCGCTTATTGCGCTTTTATCAACCAGGAAAGGCGTAGCAGATTTTTTATGTTGTGTGATTTTTTAATTTAAAAATAAAATAAATAATTATATTTATATTTAATAAAATAAATTCACAGATACAAAAATATTAAAGGTAGTGTTAGCTCTAATAAACTTGTAAAAAGAGGAGAAGCCATCTTTGTTGTAATAATTAAAAAATAGTTATACGTACAAATATTTTATTTCATTTATTATTATTATTATTATTATTATTATTTATCTCAACTCTATATCACCAATTGAGGTTGTTGGGATTGTGGTGCAACCTCCGGTTGCAAAAAATCATCCTCATCGAGTGTTTGAGTAGTGTAAAAAGCAGGATGAAGGCATGGGTTCTACCGAAAAAATAGCATGTAACTCCGAAAAAATCATCCTCATTGCTTTTCTTGCATTTTGCTTTTCGATAATGAGAGGGAGACGGGGCTGCTGGGGGGGGGGGGTTATAAATGATGTATTTTAAAATAATTAAAATATAAATAATATTTACATAATACATGTTTATTAATATAAAAATATATTTTTAATACTAAAGTAATCTAAAAATTAATTAAAATATAAATAAATATATTTGAAGGAGATCACAATATAATTTTTGTCTTGCAATCATAATTTTGCTTCAGATGATATTTTACCATATATTGTTTCGGGATCGCAGAGGCCTTCAGATATGGATTTAGTTCGTAATGAATTATTAATTATATTTTATTATTATAATTATTAAATATTTAAAAACAATACACACATACACACTCTTTAAAGTAATTTCACAAGTTGAAAGCAATATGAAAAGTTTGGTAACCAAACACTTAAAATTATTTTTCATTAACCTCAAACTCAACCACAGTTTTAATCAAACACTTCACTACTTATTTTGAACCGCAGTAAAAGTGTTTTTAATAAACTTGCTTTTCTAAAATCTCAACCACAAAATCAAAAGTAATATCAAACACTTAAAATTATTTTTCATTAACCTCGAACTCAACTACAGTTTTAATCAAATATTTCACTACTTATTTTAAACTATAGTAAAAATATTTTTTATGAAACTTTTTTTTTAAAACATCAATCATAAAATCAAAAGCAATATCAAACATATCCTAAAAGCTATTATTCAAATAATTGCCTCTAGGCTAGGTAGAATAGTGTTGTTTTATATTTTCATCTACACCCCTTTGGCCATGTAAATTGACGCGGGTCACGAGTATAAAACCACAAATGAACCTTCTGGAAGGGAGGACCATAAATACCGTACACACGCCAGCATTACACGTTTACTTTATTCATTAACACACTGTGTTGCATACAACACGAATGATTTTTCGTGATCGTGTTTTTGGTTTTGATTATTTTTTAAAATATTTTTTTTGTTAAAAATATATTAAAAAATTATTTTAAAAATAAAATAAAAATATTTCTAAAATACAGTGATAAACAACCCTAAAAATCAAACTCCTCAAGCGGTTTAACTGACGAAATCACACTCAAAACCCCAGCAATAGAATACCAGATGGTCATGAACACCCAGTGCAAGGCGTGGGTAAGGGAAAAAAACCCTTTCAGTCCAATTACGAGCTACAAATTCCCAGTCCAGCTGTGAGATTTATCTCAAAATATGTGTTTAGAAAATATTTATCTGTTGTATTTATATTATCTGACTTGTCTAATGACGTGAATATTAAAAGTGATATTAAATAATAATAATAATAATAAATAAATAAATGTCACGAGTTAGGTCATGAGTGTTTGTTGAGATTTTTGAAAACCGGTCAACTCAGCTGAACTCGTATAACTCAGTGTAAATACCCGAGCTCTTAATATTAAGAGTACATTTCCTTCTCTTTATCTCGATTACAAGCTCATAATTGTCTCTTATCCTCTTGATCTCTAGTTGTGCTTGAGTTTCATGAAGTAATAATGTATTTTATAATTTTATTTTATAGAGGCGGAATGTGTCACGTTGGATTACAAAAAAATTCAAATCTTAGCGGATAGGATGATTAATATTTACTAGTAGCCAGTAAAGGGATAATAATTTTCATGTTCTATCTTGTTTCTTATAAATATGTTATTTTCACAACCAATTTAGAAAAATGTTAAAAATGTCTCAAAGTATTTTTTTCTAATCAAAATATGTTTATTTTTTTTAGTTGAAATTTAAAATATAACTTTAATTCAAGGCAAGACATAATTTAAAATATCTTTAAATTTGCAAGCGGGGTCTTGGCCTAGCGGTTGAAGGGATTTATTTCCTTCCTCTGCACCAGGGTTCAAGTCCCACCATGCACGTCTGTCACCCCGTGGTGCCTTACATGCTCACTGGGTTTGCAGGATTTTCAGTGAGTCTGGGGATTAGTTGTGATGCGTGTAAGCTGGCCTGGACCCCCCGGTTATAAAAAAAAATCTTTAAATTAAAAACATAATAGACAAAAATGATTTATCAAACAGTAATAGATAGAAATTATTTATCACGAGTTAAGAGTTAAAATTTGTAGTCTCTTGATTTGAGTTAAAAAATAATTTAAATTACGGGAAAATATCGTATCAAACACACGTAGATGTCCTATTCTATTGTGTTAGTTTTCAACTAATTTATCTGAAATAATAATCAAGGAAAACAAGGAGATTTTCCTCTAGTTGTAACCAACCAGGTAGAGAAAACGAGAAATTGTTATCCATAGAAAATCAATTTCTCGGATGAAAATAGATAAGCACCTTATAGCTTATACCACAAGGGGATCAAATAAAATAAAATAAATCCATTATTAATTACACCTGGAAGAAAAAGTTTAAGGAAAATGCACTCCGAGGATACTTTCAAGTTTTAACGGTCATGGTTGTCAAAATTATGATTTTGACACAACATGGAAAGAGCTTCATAAAACTCGGATTATAAGATCATAAAATTATACTTCAATTTTTTCGTATAAAAATCGTAAAATCAGAGCTAAAATAGTGTAAGCAAAAAAATCATAAAATCGTACTAAAATATTTTCGAATACAATATAATATAATTATGGCCATAAAATTTTATTAGTTAAGGTTTATACATGATTTAAAATAAATTTAAAATATATAACAATTATATCATTATATTGGCATTTAAAAAATATTGATTTTTTAAAAATTTAAAATAGGAGAGAGGGGGGGGGGGGGGGGGCAAACATGACCTTAATTCCAAAATTCAAAATTTGAGTTTTGTTTACCATTTTTTGTCCTAAACAACACAAAGCCACTCACTCACAAAGCCATCAACTCATCTCCACTCCCCTCTCATTGCTAAATTAAAACAAATAGAGTCTTTTCTTGCATAATCTAATCCATTCATCATAACGAAAAAGACTAGCTTCGGGCTTATCTATCCACGCTACGCTAAAGATGAAATCAACGTTCCCACATAAACTCGTGCTTAGATGAACTTCTCGATGCACAGTCGGGGCAGACTTCTTCGATTGGAACAACCCTTTAATCTTAATTAAAATCTCCATCGATGGCCAACTCCGATTCTTCCACCGCCACTCTTCCTCTCGCTCCTATACACATTCCTCTCTCGTTCTCTCCTCCACTTGTTTTTCTCTTTCTATAATAGCAAGACCTAATAATTGCTCTACCTTCTTACTCTTCTTTTTATTGCAGAAGAAAGAGAACTTAACTCTGGATGGATTTTGGTGGATCGTAAAGTTGGACAGATCTTGTCAGAATTTACGATTCCGTACAATTTTGACTGAGTTTGATTAAAACTGATTTTTTTATCTGAGTTAACAAGATTTGATAAGTTGATTTTACGAGTTAACTCGCGATTTTGACATCCATGGTATAGAGGAACAAGCTTGCTGTATAAAACGAGGAAGCCGGGAAAACACGAGAAAGATAAATTGAGTATTTTTGCAATCTATCATGATAAAAGATATTAGATAAAATAATACAGTACACAAATATGTAAAACAATTATAACCGTGATTCACAGATTGTTAAAACGACACGCACATGCTCCAACAAAAAGATAGAGGAAAAAATAAAAAACAATTGAAATTTTAATGGCGACATGTCAATTTATTATTATAAAAGTACAACTATTTAAAAATGAAAAAGAAAAAAGAGAAAATGTAAAAGAATCCAAACAGCCTTTATTCAACCATTACGTTTCTTCTCGCGCCAAGATAGAAAAGTCACCACCCTGTCCCTACCGAATTAAATAGAAAAATCAATCAAGTTGAATGAAATCAACCATTTTCTTCAGAAGGGGCCCGATATTCTCACTCCTAGGGTTGAAGAAATGAAAGCAATGGTCCTCCCCTTTAGTTTCATGAAAATCCACAGTGCCGCCCCACCCGCATTTCTTCATTGCTTCATAATAAGTCACCCCTCTGCCCTTGAGCTTATCTTTCTCCGCCACGCAAACTAACACCGCATCACACTTTAATTTCAACAAATCCGGATCCGCTGCCGGGTTCAGTTTCGGATCATCATCTGTCCCGGAACTTGCTGGACACATGTACTGATAGAATTTATCTGGTTCCCTGGCCCCGAAATATGGATGCACTATCAGTAGCCTTTTTATAGCCACACCGCACATTCCGGCAGTGCCAGCCTGGACTGCCACATAGTGGGCTAAGGTGGCTCCGGCACTCTCACCGGCTAAGATAACCCGCCCGAGATCTGCATGTTCATTAATCCACGGTTCAGGCCCTTTCCCATCAGAGTGCGTAGCGATCCATTGAAGCCCGGCCAGTGAATCATCATATGCAGTTGGCAATTTATGTTCAGGCGCTAACCTGTAGTCGATAGACACGGCGATGACATTGGCTTGCGTGGCTAGAGCCGAGAGAAAAGTTTTGAAGGCAGGAGCAAATGGCGAGCCTATGCAGAAGCCGCCGCCATGATAGTGGACAAGAAGAGGGAGCTTTTTAGCCGGGCCGTTGATTTTTGGGAGGAAAATACGAGCCCTTACGTTGGTCTCCGGTGAGAGCACAACATCTTTGGATTGGACCCCAGTTTCTGTATCAACGCCTGCTTCAACAAAGTCGGTATTCCAGTACCTATCCACGCGGCCATCTTTGTATACCTTGAAAAAGCCTGGAAAATCATGGGTTATTTCTGAGTTGTCAGTAGCCATTGCAAGTTTGAGTGGTGTTTGTGCGGAAGGAGTTTTGGCTGTCTAAAACATAATGAATGTCATTGTATCTTGTGGAAGTCACTACTAGAGAACCCTATGGAGGAGGACAAGGTAGTTTGGATTTTGTGATGATTAAAAACTACTGAGTTTGACTTTTTCTTGGGTTTTAAAATTACTTATTTTTTGTTTTTATTTTAAATTAAAATTTTGATATTATTTTTATGCAGTAGTGTTATTTAAAAAAAATTAAAAAATATTTTTAAAAACAATATTAAACACACTCTTAAACAATCATTTTATCCTCAAAATAGTAATGAATCATGATGTGAAGAAATTTTATGCAAAAAAAGATAATAGGTTAAAAAAATTAAAACTCCTAGTTATTGGTTCAATTAATAATAAATTAATATAAAAACAATAAAAGATATATATAAGAGCACAACTTAAAAAAAAAAAAAATACTACAAAAACATAATATTAGATACAACTCTTGAATCATTATGATTATCTTATAATTTTTTTTATAAAAAAAATCTACCTTTTCATAGACAAACTCACTGTCACGACTCCATGCTTGGATGAATCACAAGTCATAACAATAAAATAGTAAACCAATAAAACCAAATGAGAATGGACTAATATAAACAAATTACAAACATGAAAGACTTGTATGTAATTCACGATGCAAGAGAGAAAAAAATTGTTCACCAGCGATTAACGAACCACCAAACATCGACACGCGCCGTACCGGAAGGTAGATGACTCAGCCAAGTACCATGTGACACGAAGGACAAATAATTTCCATGTCAAAAGACTCCGATGAGCCTGCAGTTTTTTGAATTTTTTTTTAAATTACCTATATACTACTAGACCAAGCAATAACCACAAAAAACTGATGATTAAAGTACTAGAATACTCCCGACTCCATAGCTCCTTTTTTATATTTTAGAGGGTATTTTAGTAGTTTTACTGTGTATTATTTTATGAAAAAACGGAAAATATCCCCACTGCTCTGAGTTTTTTTATCAACACCCAGAAATAAAATAATAATTTTATCATGTAAAAATCAAAATTACCATATAGGTCTCCTGGTAATGTAAAAAATGTCTCCCGTTTCGGGAGTTAATATTTTTAGCCCTGGAGTAAAATAAAAAAATTTACCATCATAAACCACAATAACACGTGTCTAATCTATGTACACAATAAAAATACTACCGAGATAGGGGCACACCATTTGATGCAGGGGCGATAATGAGACTGGATGACAAAAATTACGCAAATACAAGAATTTTCTATCTGGATACGGAGAAATCAACAATTCTTGCAAATTACCTTTTCTCTCTTTTCGTTTGTGTCGGTCGAGAATCAGTTTAAAATTTCATTTTCATTTTCACTTTAAATTAACTTTTTTTTCCTGTAAAAATAAAAATATTATATTAATATATTTCTAAATAAAAATACCACCCGCTTCAAAACAACATGAATCGCACTCGCGTTCAGCCCATAAATCCCCCTTCAAATTGGCGTCCAGGAATACCACACTGCTCGCTTTAAAGATTTTTCTCCCCTTTTTTCTCCTCTGAAACTATGGATTCATCAGACTCCACTGGAATACTTCACGAATTCCCCCCCTTCTTTCGCATTTACAAGAATGGCAGGGTAGAGAGGATCACAGCTGACGCAGAAACTGTACCACCATCCGATGACCCTCATACTGGAGTCCAATCCAAAGACACCGTGGTCTCACACAAAAACAGCCTCTCCGTCCGTCTATTTATCCCCAAAATCAAAGATCCAACCCAAAAACTCCCTCTCCTGATATACATCCATGGCGGTGCCTTTTGCATCGAGTCTCCTTTCTCTTCCACTTACCATAGCTACGTCACTAACTTAGTCCACCAAGCTAATGTTATTGCTGTGTCCGTTCAATACAGAAGAGCCCCAGAGCACCCTCTCCCTGTAGCATATGATGATTCATGGGCTGCAATCCAGTGGGTTGCTTCACATGTAAATGGTAACGGGGTCGAGTCCTGGCTTAATAAGCACGCCGATTTTGAGAGAACGTTTTTGGCTGGTGATAGTGCTGGTGCTAATATTGCACACAACATGACTGTTAGAGCTGGGGTTAATGGGCTAATCGGGGTTAAAATCGTTGGTATGGTTTTGGCGCACCCATTTTTTGGTGGCAAAGAGCCTGAGTTTTCTAGTCCCGTGCTAGAGTTCATGTTTCCTGGTGTTAATATCTATGACGATCCTAGGATCAATCCTGCTGCTGCAGGTGGTGTGGAGCTGGCAAGCTTGCAGTGCAGCAGGGTGCTAATTTTTGTTGCGGGGAAAGATCGCTTAAGAGAAAGGGGATACAATTACTACGAGGCACTGAAGCAGAGCGGGTGGGGTGGAGCGGTGGAGATTGTGGAGACTGAAGGAGAAGATCACGTTTTTCATCTGCTCAACCCCAATTGCGACAAGGCCGGGGTCATGATGAAGCAGGTGGTTTCCTTCATAAATGCTGTTCATTAGGCCCATTCCAATAATTTCATGCTTTTCGTGCTGTCTTTCCGAATTTTCAAGAGATGAATGCATTTTCGAAATAAACAGCTCCCTCATTTTCCCTATTATTTCGTAGCGCGACTGTGTTAGATCCGCAGATCCATGTTTCACGCAGAGCCTTTAGCTTTTCCATTAAAGCCACGCCCCTGGTCATTAGATGCCCCACCACTCTGGTTGGATGTAAGGGGTTCTATGGGAATGTAATAATTCGTTTTTATGTTTGGTTGTGTAATTTTCAAGATCATTATAGTTGTGATAACTCACTGCATAATATATATAGGAAGAAAATATTTTCTAAAAAACATAGAGTAGAAGAGAAAAAAACTATTGCGGGAGCTCCGCCATGTTTTATTTTTTAATCGAATGTGATTTTTTTATTGACACATAATTTTTGTCGGTAATATAGTTGAAATTGTTTTTCATTTAAAAATAAATTAAAACAATATATTTTTTTAAAAAAACTTATTTTTAACATTATCTAGCAACATAAAAAAATTAATTTAAAATAAAAAATAAAAATAAAAATAATTTTTTAAAATGAAATATCTAACCAAGCTAATATTAACTCGCTATATCCATGAATGAAAAATAACAGGAGCACCACGCTAATAAAAAAATAATATTAAAAACCAGAGAGCAAAACAAATTTAAATAAAACCATATCTCAGCCCAAAGGTTAACCGGGGATCGCAGATTTTAAGGAGTTGGACTGGTATATGGCAAGATTCACCGTTCCCCTCCGGGGTCCAGGCCCATCACAAAATCTGGGCCATGGATTCAAGCACAGATGTAAATAATTCAAGGCTCATCACGGTGGCTGCGAAATGGATCACTCCGTGCCAACGGGCTGCAGTCCCTTCCCGGGACCTGGCCACATATTGTTAAACCCGCAGCCCTGCCCCTAGTAAAATTCTCCTTCCTTTATTTCTTAGGAATCTTAAGAAAAAAAATGATTAAAGAAAATATTCTTTAAACAACCGTTAGGAGGAGTTGCTTCCTAACGATAAATTATTTTCAAAGCAAAGGTCGTGCACGCGCTGCCGTACACTACACCAGTCAAAAAAACTCGACCCCAAACGGCCATTCCTGTCTTCCTAAATTAACCATCCAAAAAATCTCATTATTAAAAAACTGTTACGTGTCACTCTTTCATCTCCAAACTCACAAGGTGTTTGTTACTGTATTCCAAAATCATTTTTTTAAAAAATTGTTTATTTATTTATTTTTATTTTAGATTTTAAATTAAAATGATTAGTATTTTAGATTATTGTTGATGTCAATTTTTTTTAAAAAATAAAAAAAATAAAATTTTAATATATTATTAAACAAAAAAAAAACTTTAAAAAACAAACAGCACCAAATTCTCCTACACTCACTCACACCGCTTCCTCGACAGCCTCTCCCTCTGCGAGACTGCCATTTTTTCCTCTTTAACAATAAAATAAGAAAACACACACATCAGAGTACCTGGAAATCTCTGTTAAATCAAATCCAAAGCAAAAATTGAAACAAAGAAAATAAATGTGCAACGGCAACATATAATAATCATTTGTGTTCTTCACGAGAAAAAAGCCCCTTAGCCTTTCATTTTTTTTTTCATTTCCTTTTCTCTCTCTCTCTCTCTCTCTCTAGCTGGACCGTGAAAAAATAAAGAAGAGTGAAGCTACAAGCAGCTGCCAAATGCCTCTACTTTCTCTTCTTCCTTTTTGATCTCTCCGAAAAACCCTCATGGCTGACGATTCCTTTTTCTTATTCTCCAAGGTCTGCTCCTTGTTATTTTCTTCTGCATTGCTTGGTATTATTTAAGTATTGAGTTTACCGATGTGTTTTGCGATGTTTTATGAAATGAATTTTATTCATATTACATTATAATCTTCCGATCTTTGTGGGTTTGCTTCCTTTTTTTATTTGCATTCACATGGAAGCAAAGCAGGCCCCAGCTTTTCTTTAATTTTTTAATCAATTTGCTGAACGAGAAAGAAAGATTACTGTCTTTTTAACACTAATGATGGCTTTCTTAGCTCAATCAGATAAAAACATTAATCTCTCTCAAGCTCTTACTTGGGATGCATCCATTAATACTCTTTTCTTCTTTTTTCTTCATTTACAGTCATACTCATTTGGTCTTAGATATGGAGCTAAATCGCAGTTGGTTATTAATTTTCTGATGTATTGTAATTGTGGTTTCTTAGTGAATCTTTAACGTGTGGGTGATTTATGAATGGCAGGATTCTTTTCCTATAAAGACTCCTAAGAAATCACCGTTGGCGTTAAGGATGGTTGTTTTGGTGTTTGCAATGGTGTGTGGTGTGTATATATGTTCAATTTGTCTTAAGCAGATGGGCATTCGTACGAATCCTGGCTTTTTGAATGTTGAAGTGATCGAGAGGCCGTGTCTGGAACCTAATATTGAACCTTGGGAAATCCCTTATGTGCACTACCCGAAACCGATTACTTACGCAAGGTAAGACATTTTATATGCCGCCGCTGAATTTATTCGCGTGGGCTGTGTTGGTGATGGGATTTTTTGGTGCATTATAGGGCTGAATGCAAGTGCAATCCTGTGCGGTATTTTGCTATTCTGTCAATGCAGAGATCTGGAAGTGGATGGTTTGAGACGTTGTTAAATAATCATACTAACATAAGCTCGAATGGGGAGATTTTCTCTGTTAAAGTTAGGCGGAGTAATGTTTCAACGATTACAGAGACATTGGATAAAATCTATAATCTGGATTGGTCAAGTAGTGCTTCTAAGAACGAGTGTGCTGCTGCAGTTGGATTGAAGTGGATGCTTAATCAGGTGAAAGTGCTATCCTTAAACTGTTTGCTGTTTTTCTGTACTTTCATTGTCGATACGTATTTATTTTATCACATGAGTGAGGAGAACAGTAATTACATGCATAGGTTGAGCAGACGCTTAAGTTTACTAGTAATATCATGCGTCAGCTTATGATATCACTCGGCCAAAAACTTTGGGGTTATATATGGGTTTGCAAATTCACAGTGACTAGCTCCTGTTACTCATCAATTATCATCCTTGTACATTTAAACCTAAAAAAGGCATTTTGATAGCAATTTAGTGTCTTCCTGGTTTCAATCTAAAGCTTATCGATAACTTGTTGTTTAGGCATTGCACCCTTTTGTTTGGATTTTTGCATTTTCCCTTAAATTATCACCTATTTTGCCAGTAAAATTTTTGGAGGGCTGATAGAGAAAAAATGCAACAATTTCCTTCCACCTCCACTTATGAGGCACCTTTAAGTTTCCCTTCTCCTCTCTTTGGTTCCTCCTTGTTTCATGCTGGAAAAAAACTGCTGGATGTTTGCAAATATGATTCTACTGTATGAAGGTTGTTTTAAGCATTGTCGACTATAATTTATGACGTGTAATGCCTCTTTCCAGAAACAGCATGGGACTATTCGTTGAAAGCTTGTATTACGTTTAATAACTTAAAAGACTTCTCAATGTGGGAAATGAAAGTTTCTATTGACCTGTCAACTGATTCAATGTCAAAACACAGGATCAACAATATCATTTATAAAACAGTTCGAAGCGTTCAGCCGGAACAATAGTTATCTGTTACCATGCTGTGTTCCAAATTCAAGTTCTTGTTGTTCTGCTAACTGATATCAAAGCACTGGATGAACAATATTATTTATAGCACTTTTTGAAGCCGCTAAGATACAAGAACATTAATCATTGATATGATTCTTTCTAAATTCAAATTCAGGTTGCATTTCTCTTACTCTAGGCTCTTTCAAAGTGATAGTCATTTCTTATTGATGTTCATAGGTTTCTTTCCTCTTGAAGACTGAGTTCTTGCAAATTTATTAGCAGATGTAATGTTACCAAAAGCTTACACCTAAATTCAAGTTTGACAGTACAGTCCATACCCCTTTCTGGTTCTCTATTTTTAGATTTATTTTATCTCATTTTCACTTCTCACATTCCTTTACATAACAATTAATGTAGGGTGTGATGCAACATCATGAAGAAATAGTGGAGTACTTCAAAACCAGAGGCGTTTCAGCTATATTTCTCTTCAGGAGAAATCTGTTACGCAGGATGATTTCGATACTTGCAAACTCTTATGATCGAGAGGTGAAGCCATTAAATGGCACCCACAAGTCTCATGTTCATTCTCCTCGTGAGGTTACTTCAACTCTTTCCTCCACCCTCTCCCTCTCTCAGATTTGTCTGTGGTATCTTATAGCAAGTGATGGTTTCAGGCAGGGATACTAGCTAAATACAAGCCTTTGATCAATACAACATTGCTGATACCCAATCTGAAGCAAGTAGAAGACACAGCTGCCAAAGCCTTAGAGTACTTCAAGAGTACGAGGCACATAATTCTTTACTATGAGGATATAGTCAAGAACCACACGGTAAACTGAATTTTTTGTACCTTTTGCTTAGAACTCCCTACTATTGCTCAACGCTCATAGATGCAGGTTCAGCTCTACATTGTGACCAGAAAAGATTCAAAATAGAAACAGTAACAGTTTCTCTTTTATTTTTCAGAAATTATTAGATGTTCAAGATTTTCTGAAGGTCCCACAAAGAGAACTTAAGAGTCGTCAAGTAAAGATACACAAAGGAGCCCTTTCTAACTATGTTGAGAACTGGGATGAAGTCCAAAAGTCCCTGAAAGGAACGCACTATGAAAACCTCCTAACCGGAGACTACCGAAAGTAAAGCCACTGTAATGGTGTACATAGCACGCTCTGTCATCTAACATCTCATCCCTTTATTTCTCACAGGGGCCAGGGCCTATCGGAGTTCAACCCTGTTAAAATTTTGGCTGCAACCTTTGCATTAAACTTTTCAATTTCCTGTTTCACCATTTCCCCCTCGAAATTAACATCCCATTTATTCTTCTCCCTTTTGGCTTCTTTGAGAGAACTGTTGTATTGAAGTCTAGCAATAGAAGAAATTGCTGTTTCTTCTTGTCTTTGTGTACTACGTATTTATGCAGACTAGAAAGACAACATAACCATTGGAATAGCATGTGGGCCTGCAAAGTTCTCTCTAAGTTGGTATGATGTGTACCAGCTATGAAGGCAAACGCCAAATGGGTAAGAGTAGAAGATTTTAACAAGATCTGCAAACGCCAAATGGGTAAGAGTAGAAGAATTTCACAAGATCCTCATCTGTTGTTTGCCTTTGTTTTTATGGATTGTAGTACAGTCGGGGGAGGCACGGGGAGCTTCTGTAGACTCATGGAAGGTTTGAACATTCACATGTTTGACCTCGTGTTTAATTTCAAAGCAGATGAAAGGTATTTGCTAATGAGTCTGGTGAGTTGAAGAGGTCGGATGTGACGAGATGAGGAGGAACATGACTTGGCCAGACCTCTCCTGCGGGGAGATATGATAGCAAAAATTGCTTTTTCACGCGCATGGTATGATAACCTGTGCCAGGCCATCACGGCTGCGCTTTGGTTCTGTTTATTTCTCATGTTCAAATAATGAACGAAGAAGAATTCGAAGTTAACAAACACCACCCACTCGCCCCGTTCAAGGTTTGACTAAACAGACACGCAGAGCCCAGACGGCCCCGTTTTGATCGGACTGTCTTTTCAGATGGTCAAAGGTTTTTCCAGTCCAAAAAGGGGAAACGCAACATGTTATATTCACTCGTCTGCCTTTTTCATTAATAAATTTGCCGCGTCCAGCCCCAGCTCCAACAAGCGTTTTGAACTAGATCAACGGTTGAGATTACATGCAATTATTGGCTCATCCTAAATGCTCAATATTTAAGAAAAGGCAGCTGACGAGTAATTAAAGAGCACTTGCTAATGTTAGCGAGATCCTTTTCGTTTACCATTATAGAAATGGATACATTTCCATAGATAGATAAATAAATTAATAATTACACCAAATCAATGTCTCATAGCATTTTGAACTAGTGGTGTTTACTGTTTACTGATACCGTGCATGGATTGCAGGAGATTAGACTGATTTTGAGGGTTTTGCAAATGGACTTTCATAATTTTGTAAAAAATAAAATAAAATGATTTTAATTTCTGTAGTAATTAGAAATGTTCCCTCTTCTTTATTTGTTTCAGATCTGATATAGTAAAATAAAATAATCAACAAACAATCTCCATCACCCCTGTAAACTGATATAATATAGTCAAATAAATTCTATCATCCAGCCAGTTTCATCTGAGCTACCCACGTCAGCAAAACGCCCCCACCAGTCATGGACGGCAATCATTCGTTGCACCCGAGGCTTAAAAGTTTTAATCCCCCGACCCACCGAAAATTAAGGGCAGACCACACTTTATTAATCCCTAAACTAACTCACAATCTCAATCGAGTCACTCGATAGTTTTTAATCTCGATTGACTCCCCAGTTCTCAAACTAGTGCATCTCTTGCTAAACAAACCCATGTCGTTTAAAGAATGTTGAGTTTTTTTTTTGTTTTTTTTTTATATATATATACCCTTTTATAAAAAAATTATTTAACCTATTGTCCCTTACTGTCAGGACTATGTATGGTATAGGACTAGCGACTAGCTTGATCACCATGGAAATGCTTTCTTATTCGAAAGCGTGCAAATGATGGTAATATCGTGTTAATTTGATTTTTGCCATTTTTTATAAATAAATAGTGTAATTTTTTTTTCTCGACACTTATTTCCAAAATTTCATTACACTTATTTATACATTAGTAATTTAGTAGCCATAAAAGTTGTAATATCCTTAAACAATCGTGGACAATAATCTCTTTTTATATCAAAATTATGTTTATACAAGTTTGAATAAATGAGTATTATTATTCATCATGGTAATTAACTTTCTTAAACATTTTGTTTAGAAGTTGATTTGTAGCTAGCAATTATTATTATTATTATTATTATTATTATTATTATTATTATTATTATTATTATTATTATGACTCAATCCAGACTCACTATCTAATTGGAGGGCCAACCTGTAGCATGAGGTTCGCCAAAAATCGCAAAAACACGCACAAACACAAACGCACTGTTACACAACAGATAGATCCGAAGACAGAGCGCCTCCCTTTAAATCTAAAACTCGCCAACCCTTTTCTTCCTCTTTTAGCCTCCCACCCCTCTAATCTCCTCCCTCCCTCTCTCTAAAAATAACCAGAAACAAAGTTACTTACTTGGAGAGTAGCAGAAGGAGAGGGGGAGACTGTCTAATATATTCAGATCAAGATGCAGCAAGGCAACGGTCCTGATCAAAACCCATCTCCACAACACCAACCTCAGCACCCCCATCAACAGCAGTGGGCCCCACACATGCAGCAGCAGCAGCAGTGGATGGCAGCGATGCAGTATCCAGCTGCTGCTATGGTGATGATGCAGCAGCAGCAGCAGATGATGATGTATCCTCAACAGCAACATCACCATTACATGGCTTACTATCAACAACAACAGCAGCAGTATCAAAAACAGCAGCAGCAGTATTATCAAAAGCAGCAGAAACAACTACAACAACATGGATCTAATGAGGAGGCTAAGACTATATGGGTTGGTGACTTGCTTCATTGGATGGACGAGACCTACTTGCATAATTGCTTCTCTACTACTGGAGAGGTATAAAGATTTTTAACTTTTGGTTGTATGAGTTTTTTCTTTTCTTTCTGGGTTTTATTTTTATTTGCCTGTTGGGTTTATGCGGGATTTATGCTTTGTTTTTGTTTTTGATAAATATTGGGTTTTAGATCTCTCATGGGTTTAAAGCTAACTACTTTACTGAATTACGCGGATATAAAGACTGGCTTAATTTGTTTTTTGTGAATTAGGTTGAAGACTAACCTGTTTTTATTTGAAATTATCAATTCATTAATGATGTGGGCTTGATTAGCATGACTTGAAAACCAGCTTCATTAAATGCTGTTAAAGCATGTTTGCAGATTCTTGATCTGATTTAGTTTTGTGATCTGACATTAAATTAAAAGCTTTTTTTATTTTAGTCGATGTAGCTGAAATGATTAAAATGCCTTGTGATCCCTGTCGCAATAAAGTGTCTAATTTCTACTTTTAGAAATGGAGGGAACCCACATCAAATTGCTTTAACTCAAATCGGAGATACTAGCTGTAAATTTTTGCTGCACCAACTATCGCAATGCTTATTTGATGAGGAACTTTCTAGGGGGGTTAAAATTTCCCAAGCTATTACAGTAGAAATGTTCTTTTGTGAAAGAAAACTGAGTTTAAGAGATATATTGTCAATGCCAGTTTGCATTTAACCACTGGATCTCTCTTATTATTATCAACATGCCTCAAGCATTTCTTAAGAATGACATTGCCTTTAACGCTCATGTGACCAAATTCTCAATTTTAATCTCCTACTCTATGTTCTCTCACGCAAAGCAAGGGTTGGGGTAGAACTCAATTTGAGCCCTTCCATTGCCATTGAATAAAAATTCTCTATCACCTGGCATATCCTTTTGTGCCTTGATGTGTCTTTTTAACCGCAAGATGAACACTCAATGTCGATCTCCGTAGATGCTTTCATCTAATAACCTGTTGTTTTGCGCAAGAAGACTATTATGCAGCCTTTCATTTATTTATTTTCAAGTTTTCATACTGAGTTTTTTATTTTGATAACCCTTGATTATACTCCTATTTTCTGATGCTGATGTCAATAAATCTGCAGGTTTCAACAGTAAAGATTATTCGAAATAAGCAAACTGGTCAGCTGGAAGGGTATGGATTCGTTGAGTTTTATTCACATGCAGCAGCTGAGAAAGTCTTGCAGAGCTATAGTGGCTCTATGATGCCAAATACAGATCAACCTTTTCGTCTCAACTGGGCAAGTTTTGCAGGTGAAAGGCGAGCCGATGCTGGTTCTGACCTGTCTATATTTGTTGGAGATTTGGCTGCGGATGTGACTGATGCAATGTTACAGGAAACCTTTGCTGCCAAATATACATCTGTTAAGGGAGCAAAGGTTGTCGCTGATTCTAATACTGGTCGTTCAAAAGGTTATGGTTTTGTTAGGTTTGGTGATGAAAATGAGAGGACAAGGGCCATGACAGAGATGAATGGTGCTTATTGCTCAAGCAGGCCTATGCGATTAGGTGTTGCAACTCCTAAAAAGCCATCTGCATATCAACAACAGTATTCTTCACAAGGTATGAAATGATGCTACTAGCTTTGCAATGCAGTAGAGTTTGGGGGCCTCAAATCTGACAGCTTTAGTTTCTTCTAAATTCCTGGTCAGAGATTAACGTGCTTGAGGGTGTGCATGTTCTAATTTAGTTTTTAACTTGATTTTTAAATTTATTTTTGGTGTTTATCTAATTTTATCTAATTATTGTGGTGTAACTTGTGTTTCAGTTGATTTCATAAGTGCAATCGTGTCCCTCAAAAGATGCTCCATTCCAAACTCATGAGTGCATGTGCACATGCTTGTGTTTGATGTTTATTGGTAGAACCATTTTTCTTCAAGGGCCATCAACTTTGTTGTGGTTTGATGGCTGTATTCCTTGCTCTTTTCTTATTTCCCTCCTTGTCAAATCGCTAGATACTTATGATGTGTTTCTTCTGCTAGTACTTTTACATGCCATATTCATTCTTACATTTCTTTCTTTCTTTCTTTCCTTTTGTTTTGTATGGTTTTTGGCCCTACATATATTTCATCTTAAGATTTATCTTTCCTTGCCCTGCCATTATACTAATTTATTATGTTTAGAGTTCAATGTTTACTACTGAATCAATCAATCAACAGCTATTCCTTGTTTGTGACCCATATTCATAATGCGCCTTGAGAATCAATCTTGAACCATTTTTGTTTGTTATTTTATTAATAGTTTGTTTCCTGAAGCCCTTTGTGATAGCCTTGTCTTACTTCCAATTGAAATTTGTATCTCTTAGGCATGGCTAGACATTATGGTCTTTGAACAATTGCTGGGTTTCATGATGATGTCATTTAGAGATTCACTAAATATCAGAATGTTTTGAATTGTAATGGTGTCAATCTTTTCTCCTTTTATTGAAAAACAAGTGGAACCATGCATGGAAGTGTTTTATGTTTTAAGAAAGATGGCCATTGCAAAGATTGGATGTTTTGATGTGTGTGGCCTTCCTCTAAATTTTGTCCCACCTTGAAGCTTTATGCATCTCTTTTCCATAGGTACTGGTTTCTAAGTTGGATCATGCTATTTAGTGTGGGATTATGCTATCTAGAGTGTGCTGTTGGTGATTGTTCTTTGGAGATCGTACTCTTGCTTCTTTCTCTGATTTTGTAACTCTTTAATATTGGACTTTTTGAGCCAGTGTCCTGTAACTTGCTGACAATATAGATGAATGCAATGGCTTGCCTATGCTGTATACTCTGGAATTGTTTTTTTTATCTGAACTTACCTATATTTTTTTGGTTATTAGCTTTAGTATTAGCTGGTGGACATCCATCAAATGGTGCAATGACCCAAGGATCACAATCTGATGGTGACTCTAACAATACAACTGTGAGTTTAGTTCTCCTGTGCTGCATTCATTGTATTCAATCCCGTGAATTTCCTAATTCATGCAATGTGGCAGATTTTTGTGGGAGGAATTGACTCTGATGTCACCGATGAGGATCTCAGGCAGCCATTTTCTCAATTTGGTGAAGTTATTTCTGTGAAAATGCCAACTGGTAAAGGATGTGCATTTGTACAATTTGCTAATAGGTACCTTCCCTTTCCAAGTTTTCACGTTGTACTAGGTCTTTCTACATGTCATCGACAGGAGTGATGCTTGAAGTCCTTGCGATGGTAGAAAACAATAGCAGATTATCGTGATGTTTTTGGCTATGATTGATCCATTTTCTTTTCTCTGATCACAGAAAGAATGCAGAGGATGCACTGCAGAGTTTGAATGGAACAACTATTGGCAAGCAAACAGTTCGCCTTTCCTGGGGTCGCACTCCAGCAAACAAGCAGGTAAAATACACTTGATGTGCTACACCAAAGAGTTTTTTGCTTGGTTGTCCGTCTTGCTCGTAGTCATAACCAGTCCCTCCATTTCTTCTTGTTAAGGTTATCTAACTTGACCTATGATGTCCATGAGGCAATGAGCTGCCTGAATGATGGTTGAGGTTGTTGATAAGATAACATCAGATTCATCCTTCCTCACCATGGCATATGCACACATTTACAAATACCTGCATGCTCTGACTCGTTTCCAATTTCTTATTTGACCTATCTCCAGCTTCTCATTTTTTTATTGTTACTTCTACTAGTTCTTTGAGACGTGAATCAAATATGCTGTTGACTTGTTATATTGGTAAAAGCTGTTGTGGTTATTATTTTCTGAGTTATGCACCAACTGTTCTTACCTTCACAATTTGATTTTCTGAATCTCATCTGTGGGTTTGGCAGTGGAGAGGGGATCATGGTAATCAATGGCAGGGAGCATATTTTGGAGGGCAAGGGTATGCTGGTTATGGATATGCTATGCCACCAAATCAAGAACCAGGCATGTATGTTGCAGCTGCAGCTTCCGGCGCTTCTTAACTTGGGCGCTACGATGACGAAAAGCCTGTCATCTGAATTAGCAGGACAGGCTTTAAATAGAGTCATCAAAAACATTGATTAAAGTAGGATGGCTTTGGCTATATATTTGTACTCTGTGAGAATTTTGTAGCTTGATTGAATTTTTATTTCATGGACGTGTTAGGGTTTGTAACAATATTTACTAGAATTTTGAAATCTGCTTGAAAAGACTAGTTAATGGGCGGGAATCTTATTTACTTGCTTAGACTTGAAAGTCTAAACAAACAATGATGAGAAGGAAAATTCAAGCTTTTTGAATATCTGCTAGTCCTGCCATAAATAAGCTAGAAGCTTAAAACTATGGAGTCATTATATGTTCATTTTCTTACCTGTAAAATTCTCTTAGATTTAGAAAAGCACTTCAGCTGTCATTTACCTGCCGTAGTCATACTTTTGACTATAAAGTTGAATGTGCAAAATCTATCGCAATGATTCCGAAATTATGCGTATCATATTTCCTGGTAAAAATGTATTTAGCATTCGAGTAAATTGTAGCTCTAATGTCAGTCTTAAGATAGAAATCAGAGGGAAAAAACACTCTTTAAGGTTCACTTTTTAGCCATTTACGTGCTTACCTAGAACCCTTCATTCATTCTTATAAGTGGTCTCGGATCTTTCTTTTTTAAATCTTAGCAATGGATTGATATATTTGAGCTTCAAATTCTCGTTTCCATATTGCCGTTGAGCTTCCTCCATGTTCTATAGCAGCTTCATCTGGGCGTCCCGTGTGTGAGATCGCCTGTATAAAGAAAACCCTAATATTTTTTAAGAATTCAATAATTTATAGCACTGACTTGAAAAGGAGCATGCTAATTTCTTATCCTTAACCATCTATAACTATTAATTTGAATAATCTCAACTATACTTCTAAACCGTCACAAAACATTATATCATGTGAATGGGCCTGAATTATTCAACCAGACCGCCACGTAGTCTGACATCTAGAATAGTATAAAAATGCGTACACATCTCTTATTGAAGCGTGAAGAGCTGCTTTACGTATGCTATCTTAGCTTGTATTAGTCTTGAATATATGAACAGGGACAGTTTTCAAGTTACAAAATCAAGAGATAGGCAAGTGGGATCAGTATT
>JAOWLH010000001.1:0-17500 GCA_027405865.1 Salix purpurea | reverse complement strand
TTAGGGTTTAGGGTTTAGGGTTTAGGGTTTAGGGTTTAGGGT
Source organism: Salix purpurea (assembly GCA_027405865.1). Taxonomy (NCBI): domain Eukaryota; kingdom Viridiplantae; phylum Streptophyta; class Magnoliopsida; order Malpighiales; family Salicaceae; genus Salix; species Salix purpurea. The sequence goes on along the minus strand of JAOWLH010000001.1, from coordinate 17,458 downwards.
TTAGGGTTTAGGGTTTAGGGTTTAGGGTTTAGGGTTTAGGGTTTAGGGTTTAGGGTTTAGGGTTTAGGGTTTAGGGTTTAGGGTTTAGGGTTTAGGGTTTAGGGTTTAGGGTTTAGGGTTTAGGGTTTAGGGTTTAGGGTTTAGGGTTTAGGGTTTAGGGTTTAGGGTTTAGGGTTTAGGGTTTAGGGTTTAGGGTTTAGGGTTTAGGGTTTAGGGTTTAGGGTTTAGGGTTTAGGGTTTAGGGTTTAGGGTTTAGGGTTTAGGGTTTAGGGTTTAGGGTTTAGGGTTTAGGGTTTAGGGTTTAGGGTTTAGGGTTTAGGGTTTAGGGTTTAGGGTTTAGGGTTTAGGGTTTAGGGTTTAGGGTTTAGGGTTTAGGGTTTAGGGTTTAGGGTTTAGGGTTTAGGGTTTAGGGTTTAGGGTTTAGGGTTTAGGGTTTAGGGTTTAGGGTTTAGGGTTTAGGGTTTAGGGTTTAGGGTTTAGGGTTTAGGGTTTAGGGTTTAGGGTTTAGGGTTTAGGGTTTAGGGTTTAGGGTTTAGGGTTTAGGGTTTAGGGTTTAGGGTTTAGGGTTTAGGGTTTAGGGTTTAGGGTTTAGGGTTTAGGGTTTAGGGTTTAGGGTTTAGGGTTTAGGGTTTAGGGTTTAGGGTTTAGGGTTTAGGGTTTAGGGTTTAGGGTTTAGGGTTTAGGGTTTAGGGTTTAGGGTTTAGGGTTTAGGGTTTAGGGTTTAGGGTTTAGGGTTTAGGGTTTAGGGTTTAGGGTTTAGGGTTTAGGGTTTAGGGTTTAGGGTTTAGGGTTTAGGGTTTAGGGTTTAGGGTTTAGGGTTTAGGGTTTAGGGTTTAGGGTTTAGGGTTTAGGGTTTAGGGTTTAGGGTTTAGGGTTTAGGGTTTAGGGTTTAGGGTTTAGGGTTTAGGGTTTAGGGTTTAGGGTTTAGGGTTTAGGGTTTAGGGTTTAGGGTTTAGGGTTTAGGGTTTAGGGTTTAGGGTTTAGGGTTTAGGGTTTAGGGTTTAGGGTTTAGGGTTTAGGGTTTAGGGTTTAGGGTTTAGGGTTTAGGGTTTAGGGTTTAGGGTTTAGGGTTTAGGGTTTAGGGTTTAGGGTTTAGGGTTTAGGGTTTAGGGTTTAGGGTTTAGGGTTTAGGGTTTAGGGTTTAGGGTTTAGGGTTTAGGGTTTAGGGTTTAGGGTTTAGGGTTTAGGGTTTAGGGTTTAGGGTTTAGGGTTTAGGGTTTAGGGTTTAGGGTTTAGGGTTTAGGGTTTAGGGTTTAGGGTTTAGGGTTTAGGGTTTAGGGTTTAGGGTTTAGGGTTTAGGGTTTAGGGTTTAGGGTTTAGGGTTTAGGGTTTAGGGTTTAGGGTTTAGGGTTTAGGGTTTAGGGTTTAGGGTTTAGGGTTTAGGGTTTAGGGTTTAGGGTTTAGGGTTTAGGGTTTAGGGTTTAGGGTTTAGGGTTTAGGGTTTAGGGTTTAGGGTTTAGGGTTTAGGGTTTAGGGTTTAGGGTTTAGGGTTTAGGGTTTAGGGTTTAGGGTTTAGGGTTTAGGGTTTAGGGTTTAGGGTTTAGGGTTTAGGGTTTAGGGTTTAGGGTTTAGGGTTTAGGGTTTAGGGTTTAGGGTTTAGGGTTTAGGGTTTAGGGTTTAGGGTTTAGGGTTTAGGGTTTAGGGTTTAGGGTTTAGGGTTTAGGGTTTAGGGTTTAGGGTTTAGGGTTTAGGGTTTAGGGTTTAGGGTTTAGGGTTTAGGGTTTAGGGTTTAGGGTTTAGGGTTTAGGGTTTAGGGTTTAGGGTTTAGGGTTTAGGGTTTAGGGTTTAGGGTTTAGGGTTTAGGGTTTAGGGTTTAGGGTTTAGGGTTTAGGGTTTAGGGTTTAGGGTTTAGGGTTTAGGGTTTAGGGTTTAGGGTTTAGGGTTTAGGGTTTAGGGTTTAGGGTTTAGGGTTTAGGGTTTAGGGTTTAGGGTTTAGGGTTTAGGGTTTAGGGTTTAGGGTTTAGGGTTTAGGGTTTAGGGTTTAGGGTTTAGGGTTTAGGGTTTAGGGTTTAGGGTTTAGGGTTTAGGGTTTAGGGTTTAGGGTTTAGGGTTTAGGGTTTAGGGTTTAGGGTTTAGGGTTTAGGGTTTAGGGTTTAGGGTTTAGGGTTTAGGGTTTAGGGTTTAGGGTTTAGGGTTTAGGGTTTAGGGTTTAGGGTTTAGGGTTTAGGGTTTAGGGTTTAGGGTTTAGGGTTTAGGGTTTAGGGTTTAGGGTTTAGGGTTTAGGGTTTAGGGTTTAGGGTTTAGGGTTTAGGGTTTAGGGTTTAGGGTTTAGGGTTTAGGGTTTAGGGTTTAGGGTTTAGGGTTTAGGGTTTAGGGTTTAGGGTTTAGGGTTTAGGGTTTAGGGTTTAGGGTTTAGGGTTTAGGGTTTAGGGTTTAGGGTTTAGGGTTTAGGGTTTAGGGTTTAGGGTTTAGGGTTTAGGGTTTAGGGTTTAGGGTTTAGGGTTTAGGGTTTAGGGTTTAGGGTTTAGGGTTTAGGGTTTAGGGTTTAGGGTTTAGGGTTTAGGGTTTAGGGTTTAGGGTTTAGGGTTTAGGGTTTAGGGTTTAGGGTTTAGGGTTTAGGGTTTAGGGTTTAGGGTTTAGGGTTTAGGGTTTAGGGTTTAGGGTTTAGGGTTTAGGGTTTAGGGTTTAGGGTTTAGGGTTTAGGGTTTAGGGTTTAGGGTTTAGGGTTTAGGGTTTAGGGTTTAGGGTTTAGGGTTTAGGGTTTAGGGTTTAGGGTTTAGGGTTTAGGGTTTAGGGTTTAGGGTTTAGGGTTTAGGGTTTAGGGTTTAGGGTTTAGGGTTTAGGGTTTAGGGTTTAGGGTTTAGGGTTTAGGGTTTAGGGTTTAGGGTTTAGGGTTTAGGGTTTAGGGTTTAGGGTTTAGGGTTTAGGGTTTAGGGTTTAGGGTTTAGGGTTTAGGGTTTAGGGTTTAGGGTTTAGGGTTTAGGGTTTAGGGTTTAGGGTTTAGGGTTTAGGGTTTAGGGTTTAGGGTTTAGGGTTTAGGGTTTAGGGTTTAGGGTTTAGGGTTTAGGGTTTAGGGTTTAGGGTTTAGGGTTTAGGGTTTAGGGTTTAGGGTTTAGGGTTTAGGGTTTAGGGTTTAGGGTTTAGGGTTTAGGGTTTAGGGTTTAGGGTTTAGGGTTTAGGGTTTAGGGTTTAGGGTTTAGGGTTTAGGGTTTAGGGTTTAGGGTTTAGGGTTTAGGGTTTAGGGTTTAGGGTTTAGGGTTTAGGGTTTAGGGTTTAGGGTTTAGGGTTTAGGGTTTAGGGTTTAGGGTTTAGGGTTTAGGGTTTAGGGTTTAGGGTTTAGGGTTTAGGGTTTAGGGTTTAGGGTTTAGGGTTTAGGGTTTAGGGTTTAGGGTTTAGGGTTTAGGGTTTAGGGTTTAGGGTTTAGGGTTTAGGGTTTAGGGTTTAGGGTTTAGGGTTTAGGGTTTAGGGTTTAGGGTTTAGGGTTTAGGGTTTAGGGTTTAGGGTTTAGGGTTTAGGGTTTAGGGTTTAGGGTTTAGGGTTTAGGGTTTAGGGTTTAGGGTTTAGGGTTTAGGGTTTAGGGTTTAGGGTTTAGGGTTTAGGGTTTAGGGTTTAGGGTTTAGGGTTTAGGGTTTAGGGTTTAGGGTTTAGGGTTTAGGGTTTAGGGTTTAGGGTTTAGGGTTTAGGGTTTAGGGTTTAGGGTTTAGGGTTTAGGGTTTAGGGTTTAGGGTTTAGGGTTTAGGGTTTAGGGTTTAGGGTTTAGGGTTTAGGGTTTAGGGTTTAGGGTTTAGGGTTTAGGGTTTAGGGTTTAGGGTTTAGGGTTTAGGGTTTAGGGTTTAGGGTTTAGGGTTTAGGGTTTAGGGTTTAGGGTTTAGGGTTTAGGGTTTAGGGTTTAGGGTTTAGGGTTTAGGGTTTAGGGTTTAGGGTTTAGGGTTTAGGGTTTAGGGTTTAGGGTTTAGGGTTTAGGGTTTAGGGTTTAGGGTTTAGGGTTTAGGGTTTAGGGTTTAGGGTTTAGGGTTTAGGGTTTAGGGTTTAGGGTTTAGGGTTTAGGGTTTAGGGTTTAGGGTTTAGGGTTTAGGGTTTAGGGTTTAGGGTTTAGGGTTTAGGGTTTAGGGTTTAGGGTTTAGGGTTTAGGGTTTAGGGTTTAGGGTTTAGGGTTTAGGGTTTAGGGTTTAGGGTTTAGGGTTTAGGGTTTAGGGTTTAGGGTTTAGGGTTTAGGGTTTAGGGTTTAGGGTTTAGGGTTTAGGGTTTAGGGTTTAGGGTTTAGGGTTTAGGGTTTAGGGTTTAGGGTTTAGGGTTTAGGGTTTAGGGTTTAGGGTTTAGGGTTTAGGGTTTAGGGTTTAGGGTTTAGGGTTTAGGGTTTAGGGTTTAGGGTTTAGGGTTTAGGGTTTAGGGTTTAGGGTTTAGGGTTTAGGGTTTAGGGTTTAGGGTTTAGGGTTTAGGGTTTAGGGTTTAGGGTTTAGGGTTTAGGGTTTAGGGTTTAGGGTTTAGGGTTTAGGGTTTAGGGTTTAGGGTTTAGGGTTTAGGGTTTAGGGTTTAGGGTTTAGGGTTTAGGGTTTAGGGTTTAGGGTTTAGGGTTTAGGGTTTAGGGTTTAGGGTTTAGGGTTTAGGGTTTAGGGTTTAGGGTTTAGGGTTTAGGGTTTAGGGTTTAGGGTTTAGGGTTTAGGGTTTAGGGTTTAGGGTTTAGGGTTTAGGGTTTAGGGTTTAGGGTTTAGGGTTTAGGGTTTAGGGTTTAGGGTTTAGGGTTTAGGGTTTAGGGTTTAGGGTTTAGGGTTTAGGGTTTAGGGTTTAGGGTTTAGGGTTTAGGGTTTAGGGTTTAGGGTTTAGGGTTTAGGGTTTAGGGTTTAGGGTTTAGGGTTTAGGGTTTAGGGTTTAGGGTTTAGGGTTTAGGGTTTAGGGTTTAGGGTTTAGGGTTTAGGGTTTAGGGTTTAGGGTTTAGGGTTTAGGGTTTAGGGTTTAGGGTTTAGGGTTTAGGGTTTAGGGTTTAGGGTTTAGGGTTTAGGGTTTAGGGTTTAGGGTTTAGGGTTTAGGGTTTAGGGTTTAGGGTTTAGGGTTTAGGGTTTAGGGTTTAGGGTTTAGGGTTTAGGGTTTAGGGTTTAGGGTTTAGGGTTTAGGGTTTAGGGTTTAGGGTTTAGGGTTTAGGGTTTAGGGTTTAGGGTTTAGGGTTTAGGGTTTAGGGTTTAGGGTTTAGGGTTTAGGGTTTAGGGTTTAGGGTTTAGGGTTTAGGGTTTAGGGTTTAGGGTTTAGGGTTTAGGGTTTAGGGTTTAGGGTTTAGGGTTTAGGGTTTAGGGTTTAGGGTTTAGGGTTTAGGGTTTAGGGTTTAGGGTTTAGGGTTTAGGGTTTAGGGTTTAGGGTTTAGGGTTTAGGGTTTAGGGTTTAGGGTTTAGGGTTTAGGGTTTAGGGTTTAGGGTTTAGGGTTTAGGGTTTAGGGTTTAGGGTTTAGGGTTTAGGGTTTAGGGTTTAGGGTTTAGGGTTTAGGGTTTAGGGTTTAGGGTTTAGGGTTTAGGGTTTAGGGTTTAGGGTTTAGGGTTTAGGGTTTAGGGTTTAGGGTTTAGGGTTTAGGGTTTAGGGTTTAGGGTTTAGGGTTTAGGGTTTAGGGTTTAGGGTTTAGGGTTTAGGGTTTAGGGTTTAGGGTTTAGGGTTTAGGGTTTAGGGTTTAGGGTTTAGGGTTTAGGGTTTAGGGTTTAGGGTTTAGGGTTTAGGGTTTAGGGTTTAGGGTTTAGGGTTTAGGGTTTAGGGTTTAGGGTTTAGGGTTTAGGGTTTAGGGTTTAGGGTTTAGGGTTTAGGGTTTAGGGTTTAGGGTTTAGGGTTTAGGGTTTAGGGTTTAGGGTTTAGGGTTTAGGGTTTAGGGTTTAGGGTTTAGGGTTTAGGGTTTAGGGTTTAGGGTTTAGGGTTTAGGGTTTAGGGTTTAGGGTTTAGGGTTTAGGGTTTAGGGTTTAGGGTTTAGGGTTTAGGGTTTAGGGTTTAGGGTTTAGGGTTTAGGGTTTAGGGTTTAGGGTTTAGGGTTTAGGGTTTAGGGTTTAGGGTTTAGGGTTTAGGGTTTAGGGTTTAGGGTTTAGGGTTTAGGGTTTAGGGTTTAGGGTTTAGGGTTTAGGGTTTAGGGTTTAGGGTTTAGGGTTTAGGGTTTAGGGTTTAGGGTTTAGGGTTTAGGGTTTAGGGTTTAGGGTTTAGGGTTTAGGGTTTAGGGTTTAGGGTTTAGGGTTTAGGGTTTAGGGTTTAGGGTTTAGGGTTTAGGGTTTAGGGTTTAGGGTTTAGGGTTTAGGGTTTAGGGTTTAGGGTTTAGGGTTTAGGGTTTAGGGTTTAGGGTTTAGGGTTTAGGGTTTAGGGTTTAGGGTTTAGGGTTTAGGGTTTAGGGTTTAGGGTTTAGGGTTTAGGGTTTAGGGTTTAGGGTTTAGGGTTTAGGGTTTAGGGTTTAGGGTTTAGGGTTTAGGGTTTAGGGTTTAGGGTTTAGGGTTTAGGGTTTAGGGTTTAGGGTTTAGGGTTTAGGGTTTAGGGTTTAGGGTTTAGGGTTTAGGGTTTAGGGTTTAGGGTTTAGGGTTTAGGGTTTAGGGTTTAGGGTTTAGGGTTTAGGGTTTAGGGTTTAGGGTTTAGGGTTTAGGGTTTAGGGTTTAGGGTTTAGGGTTTAGGGTTTAGGGTTTAGGGTTTAGGGTTTAGGGTTTAGGGTTTAGGGTTTAGGGTTTAGGGTTTAGGGTTTAGGGTTTAGGGTTTAGGGTTTAGGGTTTAGGGTTTAGGGTTTAGGGTTTAGGGTTTAGGGTTTAGGGTTTAGGGTTTAGGGTTTAGGGTTTAGGGTTTAGGGTTTAGGGTTTAGGGTTTAGGGTTTAGGGTTTAGGGTTTAGGGTTTAGGGTTTAGGGTTTAGGGTTTAGGGTTTAGGGTTTAGGGTTTAGGGTTTAGGGTTTAGGGTTTAGGGTTTAGGGTTTAGGGTTTAGGGTTTAGGGTTTAGGGTTTAGGGTTTAGGGTTTAGGGTTTAGGGTTTAGGGTTTAGGGTTTAGGGTTTAGGGTTTAGGGTTTAGGGTTTAGGGTTTAGGGTTTAGGGTTTAGGGTTTAGGGTTTAGGGTTTAGGGTTTAGGGTTTAGGGTTTAGGGTTTAGGGTTTAGGGTTTAGGGTTTAGGGTTTAGGGTTTAGGGTTTAGGGTTTAGGGTTTAGGGTTTAGGGTTTAGGGTTTAGGGTTTAGGGTTTAGGGTTTAGGGTTTAGGGTTTAGGGTTTAGGGTTTAGGGTTTAGGGTTTAGGGTTTAGGGTTTAGGGTTTAGGGTTTAGGGTTTAGGGTTTAGGGTTTAGGGTTTAGGGTTTAGGGTTTAGGGTTTAGGGTTTAGGGTTTAGGGTTTAGGGTTTAGGGTTTAGGGTTTAGGGTTTAGGGTTTAGGGTTTAGGGTTTAGGGTTTAGGGTTTAGGGTTTAGGGTTTAGGGTTTAGGGTTTAGGGTTTAGGGTTTAGGGTTTAGGGTTTAGGGTTTAGGGTTTAGGGTTTAGGGTTTAGGGTTTAGGGTTTAGGGTTTAGGGTTTAGGGTTTAGGGTTTAGGGTTTAGGGTTTAGGGTTTAGGGTTTAGGGTTTAGGGTTTAGGGTTTAGGGTTTAGGGTTTAGGGTTTAGGGTTTAGGGTTTAGGGTTTAGGGTTTAGGGTTTAGGGTTTAGGGTTTAGGGTTTAGGGTTTAGGGTTTAGGGTTTAGGGTTTAGGGTTTAGGGTTTAGGGTTTAGGGTTTAGGGTTTAGGGTTTAGGGTTTAGGGTTTAGGGTTTAGGGTTTAGGGTTTAGGGTTTAGGGTTTAGGGTTTAGGGTTTAGGGTTTAGGGTTTAGGGTTTAGGGTTTAGGGTTTAGGGTTTAGGGTTTAGGGTTTAGGGTTTAGGGTTTAGGGTTTAGGGTTTAGGGTTTAGGGTTTAGGGTTTAGGGTTTAGGGTTTAGGGTTTAGGGTTTAGGGTTTAGGGTTTAGGGTTTAGGGTTTAGGGTTTAGGGTTTAGGGTTTAGGGTTTAGGGTTTAGGGTTTAGGGTTTAGGGTTTAGGGTTTAGGGTTTAGGGTTTAGGGTTTAGGGTTTAGGGTTTAGGGTTTAGGGTTTAGGGTTTAGGGTTTAGGGTTTAGGGTTTAGGGTTTAGGGTTTAGGGTTTAGGGTTTAGGGTTTAGGGTTTAGGGTTTAGGGTTTAGGGTTTAGGGTTTAGGGTTTAGGGTTTAGGGTTTAGGGTTTAGGGTTTAGGGTTTAGGGTTTAGGGTTTAGGGTTTAGGGTTTAGGGTTTAGGGTTTAGGGTTTAGGGTTTAGGGTTTAGGGTTTAGGGTTTAGGGTTTAGGGTTTAGGGTTTAGGGTTTAGGGTTTAGGGTTTAGGGTTTAGGGTTTAGGGTTTAGGGTTTAGGGTTTAGGGTTTAGGGTTTAGGGTTTAGGGTTTAGGGTTTAGGGTTTAGGGTTTAGGGTTTAGGGTTTAGGGTTTAGGGTTTAGGGTTTAGGGTTTAGGGTTTAGGGTTTAGGGTTTAGGGTTTAGGGTTTAGGGTTTAGGGTTTAGGGTTTAGGGTTTAGGGTTTAGGGTTTAGGGTTTAGGGTTTAGGGTTTAGGGTTTAGGGTTTAGGGTTTAGGGTTTAGGGTTTAGGGTTTAGGGTTTAGGGTTTAGGGTTTAGGGTTTAGGGTTTAGGGTTTAGGGTTTAGGGTTTAGGGTTTAGGGTTTAGGGTTTAGGGTTTAGGGTTTAGGGTTTAGGGTTTAGGGTTTAGGGTTTAGGGTTTAGGGTTTAGGGTTTAGGGTTTAGGGTTTAGGGTTTAGGGTTTAGGGTTTAGGGTTTAGGGTTTAGGGTTTAGGGTTTAGGGTTTAGGGTTTAGGGTTTAGGGTTTAGGGTTTAGGGTTTAGGGTTTAGGGTTTAGGGTTTAGGGTTTAGGGTTTAGGGTTTAGGGTTTAGGGTTTAGGGTTTAGGGTTTAGGGTTTAGGGTTTAGGGTTTAGGGTTTAGGGTTTAGGGTTTAGGGTTTAGGGTTTAGGGTTTAGGGTTTAGGGTTTAGGGTTTAGGGTTTAGGGTTTAGGGTTTAGGGTTTAGGGTTTAGGGTTTAGGGTTTAGGGTTTAGGGTTTAGGGTTTAGGGTTTAGGGTTTAGGGTTTAGGGTTTAGGGTTTAGGGTTTAGGGTTTAGGGTTTAGGGTTTAGGGTTTAGGGTTTAGGGTTTAGGGTTTAGGGTTTAGGGTTTAGGGTTTAGGGTTTAGGGTTTAGGGTTTAGGGTTTAGGGTTTAGGGTTTAGGGTTTAGGGTTTAGGGTTTAGGGTTTAGGGTTTAGGGTTTAGGGTTTAGGGTTTAGGGTTTAGGGTTTAGGGTTTAGGGTTTAGGGTTTAGGGTTTAGGGTTTAGGGTTTAGGGTTTAGGGTTTAGGGTTTAGGGTTTAGGGTTTAGGGTTTAGGGTTTAGGGTTTAGGGTTTAGGGTTTAGGGTTTAGGGTTTAGGGTTTAGGGTTTAGGGTTTAGGGTTTAGGGTTTAGGGTTTAGGGTTTAGGGTTTAGGGTTTAGGGTTTAGGGTTTAGGGTTTAGGGTTTAGGGTTTAGGGTTTAGGGTTTAGGGTTTAGGGTTTAGGGTTTAGGGTTTAGGGTTTAGGGTTTAGGGTTTAGGGTTTAGGGTTTAGGGTTTAGGGTTTAGGGTTTAGGGTTTAGGGTTTAGGGTTTAGGGTTTAGGGTTTAGGGTTTAGGGTTTAGGGTTTAGGGTTTAGGGTTTAGGGTTTAGGGTTTAGGGTTTAGGGTTTAGGGTTTAGGGTTTAGGGTTTAGGGTTTAGGGTTTAGGGTTTAGGGTTTAGGGTTTAGGGTTTAGGGTTTAGGGTTTAGGGTTTAGGGTTTAGGGTTTAGGGTTTAGGGTTTAGGGTTTAGGGTTTAGGGTTTAGGGTTTAGGGTTTAGGGTTTAGGGTTTAGGGTTTAGGGTTTAGGGTTTAGGGTTTAGGGTTTAGGGTTTAGGGTTTAGGGTTTAGGGTTTAGGGTTTAGGGTTTAGGGTTTAGGGTTTAGGGTTTAGGGTTTAGGGTTTAGGGTTTAGGGTTTAGGGTTTAGGGTTTAGGGTTTAGGGTTTAGGGTTTAGGGTTTAGGGTTTAGGGTTTAGGGTTTAGGGTTTAGGGTTTAGGGTTTAGGGTTTAGGGTTTAGGGTTTAGGGTTTAGGGTTTAGGGTTTAGGGTTTAGGGTTTAGGGTTTAGGGTTTAGGGTTTAGGGTTTAGGGTTTAGGGTTTAGGGTTTAGGGTTTAGGGTTTAGGGTTTAGGGTTTAGGGTTTAGGGTTTAGGGTTTAGGGTTTAGGGTTTAGGGTTTAGGGTTTAGGGTTTAGGGTTTAGGGTTTAGGGTTTAGGGTTTAGGGTTTAGGGTTTAGGGTTTAGGGTTTAGGGTTTAGGGTTTAGGGTTTAGGGTTTAGGGTTTAGGGTTTAGGGTTTAGGGTTTAGGGTTTAGGGTTTAGGGTTTAGGGTTTAGGGTTTAGGGTTTAGGGTTTAGGGTTTAGGGTTTAGGGTTTAGGGTTTAGGGTTTAGGGTTTAGGGTTTAGGGTTTAGGGTTTAGGGTTTAGGGTTTAGGGTTTAGGGTTTAGGGTTTAGGGTTTAGGGTTTAGGGTTTAGGGTTTAGGGTTTAGGGTTTAGGGTTTAGGGTTTAGGGTTTAGGGTTTAGGGTTTAGGGTTTAGGGTTTAGGGTTTAGGGTTTAGGGTTTAGGGTTTAGGGTTTAGGGTTTAGGGTTTAGGGTTTAGGGTTTAGGGTTTAGGGTTTAGGGTTTAGGGTTTAGGGTTTAGGGTTTAGGGTTTAGGGTTTAGGGTTTAGGGTTTAGGGTTTAGGGTTTAGGGTTTAGGGTTTAGGGTTTAGGGTTTAGGGTTTAGGGTTTAGGGTTTAGGGTTTAGGGTTTAGGGTTTAGGGTTTAGGGTTTAGGGTTTAGGGTTTAGGGTTTAGGGTTTAGGGTTTAGGGTTTAGGGTTTAGGGTTTAGGGTTTAGGGTTTAGGGTTTAGGGTTTAGGGTTTAGGGTTTAGGGTTTAGGGTTTAGGGTTTAGGGTTTAGGGTTTAGGGTTTAGGGTTTAGGGTTTAGGGTTTAGGGTTTAGGGTTTAGGGTTTAGGGTTTAGGGTTTAGGGTTTAGGGTTTAGGGTTTAGGGTTTAGGGTTTAGGGTTTAGGGTTTAGGGTTTAGGGTTTAGGGTTTAGGGTTTAGGGTTTAGGGTTTAGGGTTTAGGGTTTAGGGTTTAGGGTTTAGGGTTTAGGGTTTAGGGTTTAGGGTTTAGGGTTTAGGGTTTAGGGTTTAGGGTTTAGGGTTTAGGGTTTAGGGTTTAGGGTTTAGGGTTTAGGGTTTAGGGTTTAGGGTTTAGGGTTTAGGGTTTAGGGTTTAGGGTTTAGGGTTTAGGGTTTAGGGTTTAGGGTTTAGGGTTTAGGGTTTAGGGTTTAGGGTTTAGGGTTTAGGGTTTAGGGTTTAGGGTTTAGGGTTTAGGGTTTAGGGTTTAGGGTTTAGGGTTTAGGGTTTAGGGTTTAGGGTTTAGGGTTTAGGGTTTAGGGTTTAGGGTTTAGGGTTTAGGGTTTAGGGTTTAGGGTTTAGGGTTTAGGGTTTAGGGTTTAGGGTTTAGGGTTTAGGGTTTAGGGTTTAGGGTTTAGGGTTTAGGGTTTAGGGTTTAGGGTTTAGGGTTTAGGGTTTAGGGTTTAGGGTTTAGGGTTTAGGGTTTAGGGTTTAGGGTTTAGGGTTTAGGGTTTAGGGTTTAGGGTTTAGGGTTTAGGGTTTAGGGTTTAGGGTTTAGGGTTTAGGGTTTAGGGTTTAGGGTTTAGGGTTTAGGGTTTAGGGTTTAGGGTTTAGGGTTTAGGGTTTAGGGTTTAGGGTTTAGGGTTTAGGGTTTAGGGTTTAGGGTTTAGGGTTTAGGGTTTAGGGTTTAGGGTTTAGGGTTTAGGGTTTAGGGTTTAGGGTTTAGGGTTTAGGGTTTAGGGTTTAGGGTTTAGGGTTTAGGGTTTAGGGTTTAGGGTTTAGGGTTTAGGGTTTAGGGTTTAGGGTTTAGGGTTTAGGGTTTAGGGTTTAGGGTTTAGGGTTTAGGGTTTAGGGTTTAGGGTTTAGGGTTTAGGGTTTAGGGTTTAGGGTTTAGGGTTTAGGGTTTAGGGTTTAGGGTTTAGGGTTTAGGGTTTAGGGTTTAGGGTTTAGGGTTTAGGGTTTAGGGTTTAGGGTTTAGGGTTTAGGGTTTAGGGTTTAGGGTTTAGGGTTTAGGGTTTAGGGTTTAGGGTTTAGGGTTTAGGGTTTAGGGTTTAGGGTTTAGGGTTTAGGGTTTAGGGTTTAGGGTTTAGGGTTTAGGGTTTAGGGTTTAGGGTTTAGGGTTTAGGGTTTAGGGTTTAGGGTTTAGGGTTTAGGGTTTAGGGTTTAGGGTTTAGGGTTTAGGGTTTAGGGTTTAGGGTTTAGGGTTTAGGGTTTAGGGTTTAGGGTTTAGGGTTTAGGGTTTAGGGTTTAGGGTTTAGGGTTTAGGGTTTAGGGTTTAGGGTTTAGGGTTTAGGGTTTAGGGTTTAGGGTTTAGGGTTTAGGGTTTAGGGTTTAGGGTTTAGGGTTTAGGGTTTAGGGTTTAGGGTTTAGGGTTTAGGGTTTAGGGTTTAGGGTTTAGGGTTTAGGGTTTAGGGTTTAGGGTTTAGGGTTTAGGGTTTAGGGTTTAGGGTTTAGGGTTTAGGGTTTAGGGTTTAGGGTTTAGGGTTTAGGGTTTAGGGTTTAGGGTTTAGGGTTTAGGGTTTAGGGTTTAGGGTTTAGGGTTTAGGGTTTAGGGTTTAGGGTTTAGGGTTTAGGGTTTAGGGTTTAGGGTTTAGGGTTTAGGGTTTAGGGTTTAGGGTTTAGGGTTTAGGGTTTAGGGTTTAGGGTTTAGGGTTTAGGGTTTAGGGTTTAGGGTTTAGGGTTTAGGGTTTAGGGTTTAGGGTTTAGGGTTTAGGGTTTAGGGTTTAGGGTTTAGGGTTTAGGGTTTAGGGTTTAGGGTTTAGGGTTTAGGGTTTAGGGTTTAGGGTTTAGGGTTTAGGGTTTAGGGTTTAGGGTTTAGGGTTTAGGGTTTAGGGTTTAGGGTTTAGGGTTTAGGGTTTAGGGTTTAGGGTTTAGGGTTTAGGGTTTAGGGTTTAGGGTTTAGGGTTTAGGGTTTAGGGTTTAGGGTTTAGGGTTTAGGGTTTAGGGTTTAGGGTTTAGGGTTTAGGGTTTAGGGTTTAGGGTTTAGGGTTTAGGGTTTAGGGTTTAGGGTTTAGGGTTTAGGGTTTAGGGTTTAGGGTTTAGGGTTTAGGGTTTAGGGTTTAGGGTTTAGGGTTTAGGGTTTAGGGTTTAGGGTTTAGGGTTTAGGGTTTAGGGTTTAGGGTTTAGGGTTTAGGGTTTAGGGTTTAGGGTTTAGGGTTTAGGGTTTAGGGTTTAGGGTTTAGGGTTTAGGGTTTAGGGTTTAGGGTTTAGGGTTTAGGGTTTAGGGTTTAGGGTTTAGGGTTTAGGGTTTAGGGTTTAGGGTTTAGGGTTTAGGGTTTAGGGTTTAGGGTTTAGGGTTTAGGGTTTAGGGTTTAGGGTTTAGGGTTTAGGGTTTAGGGTTTAGGGTTTAGGGTTTAGGGTTTAGGGTTTAGGGTTTAGGGTTTAGGGTTTAGGGTTTAGGGTTTAGGGTTTAGGGTTTAGGGTTTAGGGTTTAGGGTTTAGGGTTTAGGGTTTAGGGTTTAGGGTTTAGGGTTTAGGGTTTAGGGTTTAGGGTTTAGGGTTTAGGGTTTAGGGTTTAGGGTTTAGGGTTTAGGGTTTAGGGTTTAGGGTTTAGGGTTTAGGGTTTAGGGTTTAGGGTTTAGGGTTTAGGGTTTAGGGTTTAGGGTTTAGGGTTTAGGGTTTAGGGTTTAGGGTTTAGGGTTTAGGGTTTAGGGTTTAGGGTTTAGGGTTTAGGGTTTAGGGTTTAGGGTTTAGGGTTTAGGGTTTAGGGTTTAGGGTTTAGGGTTTAGGGTTTAGGGTTTAGGGTTTAGGGTTTAGGGTTTAGGGTTTAGGGTTTAGGGTTTAGGGTTTAGGGTTTAGGGTTTAGGGTTTAGGGTTTAGGGTTTAGGGTTTAGGGTTTAGGGTTTAGGGTTTAGGGTTTAGGGTTTAGGGTTTAGGGTTTAGGGTTTAGGGTTTAGGGTTTAGGGTTTAGGGTTTAGGGTTTAGGGTTTAGGGTTTAGGGTTTAGGGTTTAGGGTTTAGGGTTTAGGGTTTAGGGTTTAGGGTTTAGGGTTTAGGGTTTAGGGTTTAGGGTTTAGGGTTTAGGGTTTAGGGTTTAGGGTTTAGGGTTTAGGGTTTAGGGTTTAGGGTTTAGGGTTTAGGGTTTAGGGTTTAGGGTTTAGGGTTTAGGGTTTAGGGTTTAGGGTTTAGGGTTTAGGGTTTAGGGTTTAGGGTTTAGGGTTTAGGGTTTAGGGTTTAGGGTTTAGGGTTTAGGGTTTAGGGTTTAGGGTTTAGGGTTTAGGGTTTAGGGTTTAGGGTTTAGGGTTTAGGGTTTAGGGTTTAGGGTTTAGGGTTTAGGGTTTAGGGTTTAGGGTTTAGGGTTTAGGGTTTAGGGTTTAGGGTTTAGGGTTTAGGGTTTAGGGTTTAGGGTTTAGGGTTTAGGGTTTAGGGTTTAGGGTTTAGGGTTTAGGGTTTAGGGTTTAGGGTTTAGGGTTTAGGGTTTAGGGTTTAGGGTTTAGGGTTTAGGGTTTAGGGTTTAGGGTTTAGGGTTTAGGGTTTAGGGTTTAGGGTTTAGGGTTTAGGGTTTAGGGTTTAGGGTTTAGGGTTTAGGGTTTAGGGTTTAGGGTTTAGGGTTTAGGGTTTAGGGTTTAGGGTTTAGGGTTTAGGGTTTAGGGTTTAGGGTTTAGGGTTTAGGGTTTAGGGTTTAGGGTTTAGGGTTTAGGGTTTAGGGTTTAGGGTTTAGGGTTTAGGGTTTAGGGTTTAGGGTTTAGGGTTTAGGGTTTAGGGTTTAGGGTTTAGGGTTTAGGGTTTAGGGTTTAGGGTTTAGGGTTTAGGGTTTAGGGTTTAGGGTTTAGGGTTTAGGGTTTAGGGTTTAGGGTTTAGGGTTTAGGGTTTAGGGTTTAGGGTTTAGGGTTTAGGGTTTAGGGTTTAGGGTTTAGGGTTTAGGGTTTAGGGTTTAGGGTTTAGGGTTTAGGGTTTAGGGTTTAGGGTTTAGGGTTTAGGGTTTAGGGTTTAGGGTTTAGGGTTTAGGGTTTAGGGTTTAGGGTTTAGGGTTTAGGGTTTAGGGTTTAGGGTTTAGGGTTTAGGGTTTAGGGTTTAGGGTTTAGGGTTTAGGGTTTAGGGTTTAGGGTTTAGGGTTTAGGGTTTAGGGTTTAGGGTTTAGGGTTTAGGGTTTAGGGTTTAGGGTTTAGGGTTTAGGGTTTAGGGTTTAGGGTTTAGGGTTTAGGGTTTAGGGTTTAGGGTTTAGGGTTTAGGGTTTAGGGTTTAGGGTTTAGGGTTTAGGGTTTAGGGTTTAGGGTTTAGGGTTTAGGGTTTAGGGTTTAGGGTTTAGGGTTTAGGGTTTAGGGTTTAGGGTTTAGGGTTTAGGGTTTAGGGTTTAGGGTTTAGGGTTTAGGGTTTAGGGTTTAGGGTTTAGGGTTTAGGGTTTAGGGTTTAGGGTTTAGGGTTTAGGGTTTAGGGTTTAGGGTTTAGGGTTTAGGGTTTAGGGTTTAGGGTTTAGGGTTTAGGGTTTAGGGTTTAGGGTTTAGGGTTTAGGGTTTAGGGTTTAGGGTTTAGGGTTTAGGGTTTAGGGTTTAGGGTTTAGGGTTTAGGGTTTAGGGTTTAGGGTTTAGGGTTTAGGGTTTAGGGTTTAGGGTTTAGGGTTTAGGGTTTAGGGTTTAGGGTTTAGGGTTTAGGGTTTAGGGTTTAGGGTTTAGGGTTTAGGGTTTAGGGTTTAGGGTTTAGGGTTTAGGGTTTAGGGTTTAGGGTTTAGGGTTTAGGGTTTAGGGTTTAGGGTTTAGGGTTTAGGGTTTAGGGTTTAGGGTTTAGGGTTTAGGGTTTAGGGTTTAGGGTTTAGGGTTTAGGGTTTAGGGTTTAGGGTTTAGGGTTTAGGGTTTAGGGTTTAGGGTTTAGGGTTTAGGGTTTAGGGTTTAGGGTTTAGGGTTTAGGGTTTAGGGTTTAGGGTTTAGGGTTTAGGGTTTAGGGTTTAGGGTTTAGGGTTTAGGGTTTAGGGTTTAGGGTTTAGGGTTTAGGGTTTAGGGTTTAGGGTTTAGGGTTTAGGGTTTAGGGTTTAGGGTTTAGGGTTTAGGGTTTAGGGTTTAGGGTTTAGGGTTTAGGGTTTAGGGTTTAGGGTTTAGGGTTTAGGGTTTAGGGTTTAGGGTTTAGGGTTTAGGGTTTAGGGTTTAGGGTTTAGGGTTTAGGGTTTAGGGTTTAGGGTTTAGGGTTTAGGGTTTAGGGTTTAGGGTTTAGGGTTTAGGGTTTAGGGTTTAGGGTTTAGGGTTTAGGGTTTAGGGTTTAGGGTTTAGGGTTTAGGGTTTAGGGTTTAGGGTTTAGGGTTTAGGGTTTAGGGTTTAGGGTTTAGGGTTTAGGGTTTAGGGTTTAGGGTTTAGGGTTTAGGGTTTAGGGTTTAGGGTTTAGGGTTTAGGGTTTAGGGTTTAGGGTTTAGGGTTTAGGGTTTAGGGTTTAGGGTTTAGGGTTTAGGGTTTAGGGTTTAGGGTTTAGGGTTTAGGGTTTAGGGTTTAGGGTTTAGGGTTTAGGGTTTAGGGTTTAGGGTTTAGGGTTTAGGGTTTAGGGTTTAGGGTTTAGGGTTTAGGGTTTAGGGTTTAGGGTTTAGGGTTTAGGGTTTAGGGTTTAGGGTTTAGGGTTTAGGGTTTAGGGTTTAGGGTTTAGGGTTTAGGGTTTAGGGTTTAGGGTTTAGGGTTTAGGGTTTAGGGTTTAGGGTTTAGGGTTTAGGGTTTAGGGTTTAGGGTTTAGGGTTTAGGGTTTAGGGTTTAGGGTTTAGGGTTTAGGGTTTAGGGTTTAGGGTTTAGGGTTTAGGGTTTAGGGTTTAGGGTTTAGGGTTTAGGGTTTAGGGTTTAGGGTTTAGGGTTTAGGGTTTAGGGTTTAGGGTTTAGGGTTTAGGGTTTAGGGTTTAGGGTTTAGGGTTTAGGGTTTAGGGTTTAGGGTTTAGGGTTTAGGGTTTAGGGTTTAGGGTTTAGGGTTTAGGGTTTAGGGTTTAGGGTTTAGGGTTTAGGGTTTAGGGTTTAGGGTTTAGGGTTTAGGGTTTAGGGTTTAGGGTTTAGGGTTTAGGGTTTAGGGTTTAGGGTTTAGGGTTTAGGGTTTAGGGTTTAGGGTTTAGGGTTTAGGGTTTAGGGTTTAGGGTTTAGGGTTTAGGGTTTAGGGTTTAGGGTTTAGGGTTTAGGGTTTAGGGTTTAGGGTTTAGGGTTTAGGGTTTAGGGTTTAGGGTTTAGGGTTTAGGGTTTAGGGTTTAGGGTTTAGGGTTTAGGGTTTAGGGTTTAGGGTTTAGGGTTTAGGGTTTAGGGTTTAGGGTTTAGGGTTTAGGGTTTAGGGTTTAGGGTTTAGGGTTTAGGGTTTAGGGTTTAGGGTTTAGGGTTTAGGGTTTAGGGTTTAGGGTTTAGGGTTTAGGGTTTAGGGTTTAGGGTTTAGGGTTTAGGGTTTAGGGTTTAGGGTTTAGGGTTTAGGGTTTAGAGGTTTAGGGTTTAGGGTTTAGGGTTTAGGGTTTAGGGTTTAGGG